>JAPYZD010001287.1:0-22031 GCA_030522725.1 Ichneumoninae sp. B BG-2022a
AATAATAATAATAATAATGATAATAATAATAATAATTATAGTAATAATAATAACAATGATAATTAGTATTGAAGATAAACTTACGCCAATATATTTGTATTATACTGCTCTTCACAAAATATTAAAATATCTGGTTTCTGCGTATTTAAATTCTCAGTAACGATATTCAAGGAATTCTTTAAATCATCTTTTTGAAGTTTAATATCACTAATATTCTGTAAGCAATGAACAATGTCGTGATATTCATAATTTTTAAAAATCATGTTTAAATTAAAAGAGGATATTTTGTTTTTTTGTTTATACTTTTTAACAGGTATAAGAGATTCAATAGTGTTAGTTGTTGGATTTAGATTTCTTTTTTGTCGGTATGTTTCATCATGAAAGTCTTCATTATATATCTCAAATTTAATTAAACTTTTTCTTTTTTTATTGATAATTTTTTCAATTTTTTTATGTTCCTCATTATTAAGATTTTGCTTATTTGAAAAAATATCTCTCCATTCCCCTTCTAAAGCAAGAAGTTGGATACTTTCCTTTTGAGATATATGAGTATTAATTTTTATGAGATCAATCAGTAGTTTGCATGATTCAGCTGCATTATCAGGCTTGACAATCCAATCAGGTATTTGTAAATGCACCACACGTGCTGGAATTATTGGCTTAACCATCCAGTGTCTAAAAATTGCTGTGATAAATGGGGATAAATGATCAACAGGAGGCAAGAAATGTTCTGGATATGAAAGAAGGTTTTTAATTACAGCTATAACTATCGCAATGATCCCTTCTTCATTATGCTTCTCCCCCCCACTTTGTAACCAGCTGACAATTTTCTTATCAAATATGTTTGATTCAGAAACGAATAATGAAGTCTGTTGCAGTAATCTGAGGGAAAGGCTACAGGTTGAGCAATTAATACCTCTTTAACATCATACGTAGTTCGACTGTGAAATGATTTTGAGAGTGATGAAGTAATTGTAGAACTTGATCAATTAAAGCAGAATGATATTTGGCTAACTTCATTTCTAATGGTAAAGAATCAAAATTCCATGCTACTTCCAGTACACGACATGCAGATAAGGCTCGTTCAAAATTTTGGCTTGGACTTTTTTTTTTCAAATCTGAAAAAAATTATTTTTAAATTTAGAACTTACGGCAGAAAGTTAAAAATTTCGTCCAATTAAATTTTGAATGGAGTGGATCAATGGATAAAGATTTTAAGAAACTGTAAATTGTCTCACAAAAACTAAAAAATATTTTTAAATATAAAAAATCACCTGGTAAATAAATCCTTTGATACAATATCATCAAAATTCTTTAACAATTTTATTAAAGAAAATTTTTTCTCTTTCATTGGAGAGGAAGTAGAAACATTCTGAGTATTATGAATGATTTCAATGTCGTGTAATCCAGGCAATATCACATCATCTTCAAGAATCTCATTATCCGACATTTGAACAGATTCAGGGGGAATAACTTTATCATTAGTGTCGAAGGGGATTTCAGTAATACGTATACTATCTATCCAATTCCCTTCCTTATCAAATGATACTAAGACTTTAAGTAATGAATCTAACTCTGGCAAACGCGATGCTATATTTCTTTCAAGTTTTTTGTCATGATTTTCGGCTGAATATTTCCAATGATTAAGTAGATTACAAATTTGTTTAATTAAAGTAAGTCCTATAAAAACAATGTTATGATTTTTATGTGTTAAACATGCTGTTAAATTTGCTCTAGTTATGATGTGGTGACCTCCTGCAAGTAATCGTTGCATTAATCTTTTTTCTTGTTCATCAAGAGTCTGGATTTTCTTTAGTCTGAGATTCCAGAAATTCGACTTTTCGTCTGAAAATTCCGGAATTTCAGAATCAAATCGTATTGATTGTTGTAAGATTGAAAGCATAGAATCGCGGGATTTTAAGTCTTTTGATTCATCAATCTCTCGAACGTTATATTGCGCGAAATCTTGTGGTTGAAGCTCTAAAATTTTTTTGACAAAAGAAGCTTGAGAAATCCATAAAAAGGTCAATCGTGGTTGTGGAGAGCTGAATGGATTTGCTGCTAATCGTTCTAATACCTCATTTGAAACCTCCGGGTTTCTTGAAAGAATCTCTAGTACCAGATTTTGTAGTCTTGGTAAATATAATGCAGGAACTGATACACAAGCCTGCGCAATCGAGTTAGCGTTGTACTTAGCTATGAAAACCTCGCCCGATGAGCAAATTTTTCGCAAGATGTCGTACAGAACCGAAAAGCTCTTGGTCACCGATTCCGAAAACGAGTCATCTCCCGTATCAGCAAATTCCTCTCCTTCTTTCATTAATGATTCATAGACCGCGGCCAAAACGGTCAGGTCTGAGATTAAAGCAGGTCTACATATATACGACTTCTGAGCCGGTGTAAGATTATCGTTCTCAATCAAATGGAGCTTGAAAGCCTTAAGAAATGAAATTGCAACTTTTGATGAATCACTGGATAGATAACGAGTTATTTGACTAAGATAATTTCGAATCTCCATGACTTTAAGGGTTATTTCGGCGTCTCCGCTATTTAACAATTTGCAAAATAATTCGATAAAATTTCCTCTGCGTTTCAGTTTTTTTATTCTGCTCTGATTATACGTTTGTCCTAATAGTTCCAGCGATAAAAGATCTTCACCATTTTGAAGTTTTCGCTTGATTTTCTGATTTGTTGTTCCCATGATCATGCCCAACCGACGAAAACCAGGATGATCAAAATTGAAATTATGGATAAAATATACAAGCATTGATTTGCCTGTATCGGTAGTGGGATCTTGTAAGGCGACAAGAAGGCGTGAAGCAGCTAAGGAGACTTCATCTTCATTATATTGTAACATTCCATATAAAGATTTTCGACAAGACGTGAGAATACGACGAACAACAATACTTCTAAATTCTACGGAACCATGTTCTAGGACTAAAGCTAATGCTTCAGCAATAAGGGATATTAATTTCACATTCTGTTTCTTGTCTAATGAATTAGTAATTGTGGAAGTGGGTAACTCTAAGTTCGGCAACGATGGAGCTATTCGAGAATCTACTAAAGCCCATGCACGAAAAAGTTCCATGCATTGTGGTGACCGAGCAATAAACTGCTCTATAAAACAAGGCTTTATAGGGCACTGACATGAATTCAAAAGACCTTCAAGCCCCTTAGTTACCGACTTTTCATCTGAACGTCCCAAATTCTCACTAACCTCGATTAAGAAGCCACAAGCCATACCTGGCCTGCTTTCCTAATGCGACTACAGATACCGGTAAAACCTTTCATTAAAAGCTGAAATTTGACCGGAAATTATCGCTTTATAGATCTGCAAGATATTTCGTTCATATTCATTAACTTGAATCCGTTTTTACATATACTTTAATTTTTTTTGAAAAGAAAGACTTTGACTTTTAATCATATCTCCATATATATTCGATTTAGTTATGAATCGAAAAAATTTTATAGTTTCCGTAGAACTATAATTTCTAAGAGTATTCGAGTGTTGATAATCAAAATTAAGTTCTCTTTAGTTCTTAAACATTGCTGTATATATAAAACATTTTTTTTTAAAATTTTTATTAAATAAAAAAATAAAATATAATTATCCAGAACAGCTTAACTAAAATCTGTGAAATATTGTGTGTTTATAATTCTCAGATCATTTCCAGAGCTGAAAAATTATTATATTCCTTATATAATTTTTCCTGTGTCAGAAGGAATAAAGACCATCAAGTTGATTTAATCTTTTTATTCGCTTTCGTTTTTCTTGTTGATTGATTGTATCTAATTGATTAAGTTTATCTACTAGAAAACGTGTGCCTCATTAAATCTGTTTGATTGGTACTTGGTTGTTTCTTGGGCATATTCGATCTGAAGCTTTTTGCCGATTAACACTTTGAACATACAAAAAAAAAAAAAAAAATTAATTTTTCAAGCTATTAAGGAGGTTTTAATCCATAATAAACAATTTGCTTATTTTTATAAAGTTTATATTTGAAAAAAATCTTTCAAACTTGTTAATAAAAATATAAAAGAATAAATTTTTTGTATGAAATTCAACTCAAATTTAAAAAATATTGCTGTATAGGTATTATTAAATGAAGAATTTAAAAAATTTATTATGAACGCAGTTTTCTTCAATTTAAACAAAATATCTAAAACGATTAATTCAAAAAATAAATTGATTTATAAATATGAATTTTATTTTACAATCAAAATATCAACATATGATTTAGGTTATTAAAATATAATAGTCACTAAATTTCAAATTCTCATATACAATCCAATTTACATAGTTAATAATATTCGAATAAAAATAATAAAGTTTCATTTTGTATTTATTTTTATAATTTAAAATTTTTTCTATTGATTTTAAGAATATAAAATATTTTTTATTTATTTTTCTGCTCAAATTTGGGATTCAAATTTCGACATGCATATTGTATAAAGTTTCTACATTCAAAACCACTTTTAATGTGAATTTTTTTTGAGATTTTTCAGTCCCATTTCTTCTAGTTCGCCATCAACCACTTTTCAAACAAACGAGCAAACATACTTCTATATGAAATTTAAAAGCAACTTATTTTTGATAACTTTGTTACAAAATTATCATGTACTCGCAAAATCTTCCTTAAATGGTTTCAGTAATCAAAATGAAGTGAATAGCTATGAGCCTATAAGCCTCTTAGAAGATGAGCTTACATTATTACAATCGCTTGACAATTCAGGCGTTGATTTGATTTTCGTAGCTCATGATACGTCATCAGATGGAGGAGAAACTAGTAATCCTCGATCTGTTGCAGATGCAGTATATATAAGAAAAAGAGCAACTGAAAGAACTTCTACTACAACGGAATCTACAACAGAAAGGGTACATTCCTTGGCGATAGAGAAAACTAAAAGTATGAATTTAATACAACACATTTCAAATGGAGCACAAAATTTAGTAGATGGTAACTTTACCAAACTTTTTTTAAATTTATTTCTAGGCATCGCTAATATAGCATCGACAAGCGCAGATGAAATGAAACAATGGACCTATTGGCAAAAATTTATATTGGCGATCGGTGTTGTCGGAAGTGTTATTTTGTTGATATGTTTATGTTGTTGTTGTCGATGTCGATGATTTTTTTTTTTATTTTGTATAATGTCACAAAACAGAAGAAATGAAATTGAAACAAAACATAAATTGGATAGTTTTAATTTAATTCTACTAAAAAAAAATAAATGTGCCGCTTGTTTTTTAACTATTCCATTTTGTATTTGTCGGAAACTTTTTGAATTGAAAGAAAAATTTTTTGAGGTAAAAAAAAAAAAAAAATTTTTTGACTCAGAATAATGAAAATAATTTAACTTTAAAAAAGTCAAAGTAAGCTTAAGAAAAAAAACAATGTCAGATGGGAATTTGAATCTATTGAAGTTTTTATTTATGTTCATGTACGAGGTATGTAAAAACAAGGAAAAATTTTTTTGAAATAGAAAGATTTAAGGCTTCAAATACTGGAAAGCTTATAGAAAAAGTTTGTGAAAATATCAAATTATCAACAAATGAAAGCTGTAAATTATTCAAAACTTTCTATGTAATTTATAATCTTGAGGAAGATGAATCTAAATTTATAAATAAACTTGAAATTGGTAGAGAAGAATCACAGACATATCAATTAATATTATTTCCAGGGTAAATATAAAGTTCAAATTTTATTTTTTATATCAGTGAAAATTCAAAATGTATAAATGATACTTTTGAGAAAATAAATAAACCAGGTAAAGAAAAAAAAATTTTTTTATGAACAGCCAAATTACAAATAATTATGATTGATGGAACTTGGGATCAAGCTAAAAGAATGCAAAAAAAGTTACCTTCATGGATTCCTCGTTGTCATTTATCAGACTTGGTAATTTTATCAGTAATAACATATTAAGGTTGTTTCAAAATTTATAATACGTAATCAAAGTCAACTGGGTCGTATATCAACTATTGAATCACTTGCTATATTTTTACAAGTTCGTCAGACTTTAAATTTTCTTGATATGCAGGAAATGTCTGATTATTCTGAAGGATTATTTAATTCAATCGCAAATATGCTTTTTGAAAGTCTTGAATTATTATCGGAAACTGTTGTCAAACAAGTAAACATATTTTATGGATTTATATTTCAGAGTCATAAAGAAATATACATGTCCCAACTTAGAGATCGTAATTCAGCTTGCTCACTTCCTCACAACTGGTCTTTATAAGAGGTCATAATATGAGCATCTAATAAGTTGTCGCTTGATCAAGAAAATTTTCCGGAGAAATAGAACTGTTTGATATCAAATCGAAGTTCAAGGTTACAAAATCTACACTTTTATTCTCTGTGTTGATTTTCTTATGTGATAGCAAATTTGCATTTGCTTCAAATTCTTCTGTTATGACTGACTGAATCTCACTCAATTTCTGGTCCTCCACAATTTCGAAACGAAACGCATTTGATGGTAAATCAGGTGTATCAGGCCGACGATTTTGTCGAGCTAAATTGTATTTCCGCCTTGACGAATGCTTATCTGCATCTAGTTTTTTTAAAACCATTTTTGTAAAATTCAAATGTAACGTCTAAGAATCTACTAAGCTGATATTCCTGTTGATGTACCGTCAACAATCGTGACTGAAATTTCGTCACCATTATCAGGAACCTCATCATCCTTCAAATCCTTGTTTTTCACGGTTACATCATCTGAAAGTTTTTCAGCGTCGTCTGATACTACTCCACTATTTTCGAGTGGTTTTTCTCCTTCTGTTCCTCCTTCTGTATTGTTATTTATATTGATAGATTCCGATTTAGGTGTGATTCTGGCAGCACGCGGAGTTGCCGGAAATATTGCAATGGAAATCACATCGCCAATTTGAAATTTTGATCTCGACAACATTTTACGATCATCAGGACCGGGGCGCGAGATATGTAAGGATCCCAAATCGAAAAGACTGTACGAATTTTTCGGCGCTGGAAAATATAAATCATTTGAATAACTTACTCAAATGTAAAAGTTTAAGAGAAATTCTTGCACTTCGAAGTGACGCTGCTTCAGGGCTTAAATCTTTTACCAAATCAACAATTTCTCGTAGTGATGTATCCTTCCAAGTGTACAGCTGTAACTCGGATGCGGCAAAGGATGGATCAATCGGTGTTACTTCTGCTGCAACTCATAAATATGATATCTTTCATGTACATTGCACAGTTTTTCAAAATCATATTTGATATACTCACTTTCTTCATCATTGCGTATGAGATACTTGGTAAAGTCCTCCACAGAATGATGCTGTGTCATTCGACAGTACACTCGTAAGAAAAAAGGACAAACAGCGGAACGATCTACCACAGGAGGTGGTCGTGCTCTTATCCTCATTGGTCTTGGTATCTGAGGTGTTTCAAGAAGTCGCCTTACAGGTCCTTGAATTCTATGCATTACACGGTTCAATTCAGGTTTTGCAAAGAACCGATTTGCAGGTGGCTCATTTCGGAGCATATCTTGACGACCATCCTTAAATGGTGGGCGGTGAACTGGGGAGGTATACCGGCCTTCAGGACGAGGTATGAATAACATATCCGCCTCTGCTCTTCGATCTTGACGTGCGAGTGGAGGCCTACGACTTAAACCTTTTATTGGAGAACGTCGTCGTAATATTCGTCGAGCCGCATCAGAAGAATGCGAAGCTGGCCTGCGACCCCATTGTTGTTGATTCGACCTGAATTTCCTCGTTGGAGAGGTTCGACCAGTAGCGCCTCGTTTGTTCAAAGGATCTACTCGTTTTCGTCGATCTGCCGTGCTAGATAAACTCCTAGCTTGTTTGCCTCGGAGACTCGGTGACCTTGTGTTACTTCTTGGCCGTCGCCTATTCAAAATGAGACTCGAGTCTTTATTACTTCGTACTGGACCATGCTTTCGGGATCGCTTGACGTCACTGCTTATCGAAGACCCAGATGATGTATGTTCTCGGCGATCCGATGATGATGTTGAGACGGACCGCCGACGGCGAGCCTGTCGAGCAACAGGCATTCAGCTCAGCTGAAATCTTCGACGACAAACAAACGGACAATTTAGTTGAGCCTCTGGTTGTCGTCAGCGAAACTGCATCAGGTCGAGCCTGACAAGTGCACGCTTTCTCTGAAGCTGGACGGGACAGGTAACATGGCTAATGCACCTTCAAAATTTTTACATCAAATATTGAGAAAAAAAAATTATACAATCGAATTTAGCTTGTTAATTATAGGATTTTATTTTCGAATAATCTTATGATAACATTAATAATCTCTTTGATATTTCAGTAATTGAGTTAAACTTTGTTCTTTTAAGCTTTAAGATGATTATTGAAAGATAATATTCTGGTCTCCACATTTTCAAAATTTTCTGTTTGATAATTCATTCGTAGTACTGTCAATCTTGTGAGTATATTTTGGATATTAGTAAAAGAGAGATTCCAGAAATAACGGCTCCAAGTTTGTATAAACGATCCTAGATTAGGGAATATCATACTTTCTTCAAGGTATTACCTGATTATATTTGAACGCTTTGGGTAGAAGCTCACAAAGTGAGATAAATATGAATGATCCACTTGCCAGTAAAGTGAATATGCCTGATAATGACACTTCGCTAACTCTCACCCGTGAATGAATTGTTTTTCTGGATTTTTGAAAGGACACTCCCGAGAATTGTACCTGAGTGAATTGCTAGTTTAAATTTCATCCTGAGTTTCTTACCGAGTGGTGTCATGAGAGAGAATACAAATATTGCAATCGCAAACCCTATTGAATAATCAAGTACTTTGCAAATCAGAAAAATTTATCTTATTTTATATAAGTAAACCTACTAGGAGCCGGAAGCTTTGCTTCAATTAATGATGCACCTAAGTCGTCTTTTTCTTTTTTTGAGTTACTCACCAACAGCAAAACCAGCCAGAATTTTATGTAATCCAATACTCAAGCCTAAGGCTGTAATGTGATGGGTTGTTGAGCTCAGACCGAAACCTGTTGAAAGATTTATGAAAACATTACTCGAAAAATTCTTTATTAATACTATTGTTCATTACAAATTTTCGATTTACCTTCAGTCAAACTGAAATTGAGATAAGCATAGAATCATAATGATAACAAATTAAGGCAAGTGACATTGAAATTCTCACCTATGTATGGAAAAACAAAAAAACAATATCATAGAAATACACTTAATGCGCATTGGCGATCTTAAAGTATCTATTCTTGTACCGGCTGATGTGGTATTATTTATTTTGTCTTCTGAGTTTATATTGACCTCGTTAACGGCTATTACAAAATTTCTAGTGCGACACGTTGAAGCCACAGGATTGCAAGCTATTGGTTGTTGCGAAGGATTCTCATATACTCTCATCACTCTTTGGCTTTCAGCGTCAAAAGAATTTAGATGATATGCTTGAAAGACTTTAGGTGAATTGGTCACGCTAATTCCAGAGACGCAGGATTCATATTCAGATATGTAGTCATCACTCTGACAACAGTCATGTTGTGATGAAAAGGCTTGTCTTTGATCAGAATGAATCTCGTCCTGAATAGAAGTTCTTGATTTTGTAATTCTGTCAGTCACACAATCGGGAATTCTAGCACTTTGGAAAAGCATGTTTGTTTGATTTGTCAAATCAATCACTCGTTTTGGAATGACTGAAATTGTTGCATCTTCAATAGTTTGGTCTAACGAGTAATTAGTGAGAGTTTTTTCTACCGGGAATTAAAGTTGTGTTTTCTTCCGTGCATTTCGCCATTACTGTGACATTCCCTGAATCTTCGTTTGAAAAGAATAATAAGGGCTCTAGATCTGAACAACCAGTAATTGGGTTCGGACAGGAAGTCTCAGATAATGCTTTTTCGCTACCACAAGAGGTCCCGCAACAGCCGAAACTATTAAGGGTTTCTGGATGTGAAGCATATAAGCATGTTTAAATAGCTGTAATTGTGAAGAACAAGGCAAAAAATTTGAACTCAAGAGACTATGTTGCATTCGCTAGTGCGCAAAGACATTCAAACGGCGCAGTCAGATATAAGGCTGTATATATATTAACTTATTGATGAAAGTTTTTTTATAGAAGGCATACCTGAATTTGCTTTTCTCGTCGGATGTTTTGTGGGAGTAAAACGCGAAAAGTCTGCACAGAATTGATTCTGCATTGCATCGGCAAAAAATTGCTTATTATTTGTCGAAAAACTCTCTTTGACAGCCGGAACTTCTAATAAAGGACATGCAATATCATCACTGAAATCATAGTGACATCTTCGTTTTTCGGATTCATTATGATTCAGTAGGACATATGGACCTTTGTAGGCTTCTTCAAAATAGTGACCGATAATATCAATACCTGATTATGTCATCAGAAAAAATCAATTTTGCAATTAGATGTGGCAAAACATGATAATAAATGATGTAATGAAGTCTGAAAATTGACATACAGAACAAAGCCATAAATGAAAGTATCGCTATACAAGGGCCTATACGATTTGCTACATCAATACCCCAATTTTCGTATATTTGCTGAAAACCTTCTTGAGCCAAAAAAATGCCAATAGAAAAACAGATAGACCCGGCAAAGGCGGTGGATAACGCAAGAAGTCTATCTGCAAGATTTGTGAAATGATGAGCGACAGTAAGAGGTAGTAGACATCCAATGCTGCCACAGAAAAATATCAAAGTTGTCCATATTAAGCGCGTTTCATACTCCATTTAGACTTATTGAGGAATGTACCTGTAAAGCAGAATGCCAATAAGTCATCTTAGGATACTTTGTCGGCGAAATTGAATAAAATTTTAATTAAAGAAAAAAATAATATTTATTGCTATTTATTAAAATGCCTCATCGCAATTTCATAGAATAACTAATTTAATATCATTTGAAATCGAATAAAGCCAATTCATGTAAATCTATGTGATCTCTGCATAACGCCTGAATGAGTTATATCCGTACTTACTATACAGATTTAAACGCTCAGTCTGATTCAAATCTTTATTATTGTCACACTTAAACGGATTCAAAGTTAATTTTGCACAAGTGCTTACAACCTGTGAGATCTATTGTGAGAGCCTTAATATTTTCCTTCATGATTTCATTTTTGAGAATAAGGTCCCCTGTTTGACATGAACTACTTTTTAATAAGTATTAATTATAAGGAGAAACAACAGGTTTAATCCGAAGAAGCTGAGTGATCTTCTTATTCTGACCATTACATCGGAAAAAGTTTTTGCTAATTATTTCTATTAATTAAGGAGATTTTTTTTTGACAGATTGAAAATATAAGTTGACTTTGCTACTTCTTGATGAATTGACGTCAAATTCGTTTTAAGCTTACAATTAATTTAGTATGCAAACTTGTGGATGAAAAAAATTAACAGCTAGAGAGAGAAAGATTGATATCTTCATCTCAGATTTGACTCATTTAGTAGAATCGATCAAGTCTTGAGATCACCATCTTATATAAGTAGTAACTCAGATTTTAAAAATGACCGACTGAGATTGGTGAATGCTGAAGATAGAATTACCAATACTTTTGAGTATATGAAGCTTATCTATTGCAAAATTGTCCGTTCCCCAATTATGAATAATTCAATATAAAGCTTAATAATATATTTATAAAACTAAGGTTCTCGATCACTTTTCTTTTGCAATAAAACTAATTTGGTAAAGTTTATTGTTCTAATCAGAAAATATTATAAAACTGATCCACCGATTGAATGCTTTTACAAATAAGTTTTTCTCAATTGACTGGTAAACCAGCTGTATCAAATTAAGTCTCAGCTTCTTTGTTAAATTTTTTTGTGATTAAAGGCTGAAAATTTAAAATAAGGCTCCAAATAAATTTGTGCTTTCTCGTTATCCAGCTCAGCTCTTACTCTTGACTTATCAATTGAATTGCATACTGCTCCAGCAGAAGCGTAGCTATGTCTTGCTTGTATTTCACCAAATTCATAAAATCCTTTTTTATAAATTATGTCTGCGCATTATGCTCATGCTGTGAATAATTGATGCCACAAAAAATGAATTGCTTCAGACAAAAGTGAATTAACATCAATACATTGAACTGTGTTGCATGGTATACCGCTTTCAGTTTAGTCTGAGCTTGAGATACTGACTGACATGGTTAGTAAAGTTAATCAGTTCTCAGTTCGTAAGCGAGTGATTATTTTTGGTGTCGCTGTGTAAGTTTTGTTGCAGCTGTACCTCTAACTCACGATTTGTTTTTTTTTTTCGCCAATACAACATTATTTGATTTATCATAATCTTGACGGTGGTCTGACCTGGCTTATTCATATTCTGCTCAGGTGAAACACTTCACTATTGCACTCTGTCGACTTCGTCGTTCGACAGTATGAGTCAAAATGCTCTTCATCTGAAAATCTCGTTACGGATCCACATATGGTAATTGACGTCGTAAATAATATAATAAAGCTCCTCGCTCCTACAAGTTGAAAGAATTGTGGGTATCTGCGGACTCATAGCGCGTTAAAAGTACCTCTTTTCTGCGAAGCTTTTGACATAGATTGAGTCTGGCGGATAAGGCTTTTAGGTCTTATGAATTTAGGGCAATTTTTAAATACAAAGTCGGACAAGGTAGGTAGTCAATGACATTCTGGAAGTTCCCTAAAAAGACTTCTCGACCCGCACTCAAGACCGAGTCTAATTTTTCCTCAAGTTCCAATAAGACGTCAGCAATGTGTGAAAGCCAGGTTTCTTTCAAAGTCTAGAAACCTCTTTGATAATTGGTTGCATTGATTAATGTATTTTTGCACTTGCTATAGAATTTGATATGTTTGATGCGTTTACACTCACAATGCAAGAAACTTCTTATATAAATGTGCAAGTGTTACGTTACACATGTTCACTAGTGACAGCTTAGGACCAGCACTCACATGGCAACTTGTATCAACTCAAATTCTGTAATTAATTAATTATTTATAGTGAATACTGGGTATAAGCCTTACCATATTTGTCATTTATAAATGTAAGAAAACTATTTTTGGATTCAAAAACGAATAAAACATATTCAAGATTACAGACGTCTTGAAAGTCAAAGAATATTTTCAGATAATCACATATGCAAATGTCTCATTGAAGGGGGTACAACTTGAAAAAAAAAAAAATATTAAACAAGAAAAAATTAAGAACGATGAGTTATCAAAAGATTTTTGATTGAAGCGAAAAATATAACAAGAAAAAACAATGAGCATATTAGCCTCCAAATTTCAACCTTTTTCATATTTGTGCATCAGACGCTTATGATTATGAGCGGGTGTGACATGTTGCAAAAGCATGACTTATTGCCTTTTGCTACTATATCTGGTAAAATAGTCGCAAAACGCCAAGTCATTCATCTTTGTGACCTTTAGCTACGCAAGTTATCATGTTCGCGGGCTCATCGACGATCACCCACTAGTTAAGCTACATTCTTGTTGCAAAAAATCGCTCTATCTGACAGAGACTGCACTGTTTTATTGTACGACGAATCCGGTTTTTCAACTTAAGATATATGTTCGTTAGTCACAGAATCCCTCGGTCACGTTGCATGATTATTATTCTAAGAGAGGGTTACACCATGACAATCTAGATATATGCCATCGTTAATGATAAATCTGGAGGGATTACGATTGAATAAGGATTTGTGTAGTCGTAAGTAGTTCTGAGATTTTTGAAGTGTGTGTGTCTGTGTCTGCCCTTCATTTTTCTTCCGAGTCAATAATATAATTTTTTCAAATCAGAATAATGTCTACTTTCCATTGTCTCACTTAAATCCAAACAATGTTACTTATAGTCACTAGCTCCTCTAAAGCAAATCGTAAGGCTTAGTATCTTAGAGCATCTTTGATTGTTGAATGCATTGAGTTTTTGTTTGATACTCGTTAAAACAGTAATCGTGATCTGTAGATGAGCCGCACCTGCTTTAAGGACATCATAAATCAATCGATATACGTGGAAGCGAGTTCCCGTCTATGCGGACATTCTCTCTACATCTTTATCAGAACGAATGAAGTTATTTGATCTCCTAAGATCATTTATGGAGCGATTATCTTCAGTGTCAATTTTGATTCTTATGACCACAGTGAAAAGACAATGTGATGAGCAGGTGCGTCTATCTTCTGATCGTCATTGCGTGTGTCCGACCGTTTTAAATGAAAGATCACTCAACTTATTTAAATTAAAAATGTATCATCTGTTCAAAAACACGCGTTTCAAAGGAGGAGGTAAGGACATACTGGACGTGGGAGAAGCATAGAATCATTTAAATTATTGTGTACGTTCTCAGAACATTTTCTAGAGATTTATAAAAACTTATTCATGTTCACTTCGAGTTACTGAACATATTTCATCTCAGCGTGCATATTGACTATTTTCTTAAACCTCTCGAACATTTTAGCTTTGCTGGCAAAAAACTAAACAAGTAATGTAAAAGATATTGGACTAACACTATATAATCTGATAATCTCACCATGACTGCTATAAATAGATTGGACAAAAAGCCAATCGAAAAAATTAATACTAGGCCGTTTGGAGAATTTGAAATCTTTAGCTTGTCTCAAAAGCTGAAGGATTTTGAATGGAGGTATACAGAACCATTAATTTTAATCAATCGGGTTCCTTTTCGAAATGCATCTAATTATAATGTTGGCCTACCTTAAAGTATTTGTTCTACAAATACTCATCCAATATATTTGTGACACCGTTCTTATTCTTTTTGCTTGAACTTCCATTTTGAGAGGACTCCAACTTAAACGGATTCTTTCAACATTGTTATAGTACAACGTAACTCATATATATTTTGGTACATTACAGAACCAATTTTGCATTATAGTTATCAGTCGATGGCAGAATCGCTCTCAAATTTTACTTGTAAGATTATTCACTTGATTTCAATTCACCACGAACAATTATTGTGTGTTGTGAAGCTATGAGATTGACTATTTATTGCAAAGAACGTATCAAAAAGTCAGAACTCTGAATATTAATTATCCGTTGCAAGTGAATTTACTTTACTTGCATATTGCTTCAAAAAATAACAAAATAACACTATCATCAGAGAGAAATGTATGTTCACCAAAATTGCTCATATCTTCCATAACATTTGACTTCAAATCTAATCAGAAGACCCAAAAATTGAACACTTATTTAGAAACTTTCAGAAAAAGACATCAACTAATTTGTTTCTAGATTTTTTGCCAGAATAAATTTGAGAATAGTCTGAATGTCTGTTCTAGCATTCCATAAGAATGATACGGTCTTGAACTCCTGCAATTCATTGAGGTACTAGCTATACTTCAAAGTCGAGAATGGAACAACGAATATTTTAATGTCGCTCTATTTTTTTAGAGTAGTGAGCATTTCGCGAGATTCAAAATTTAGTCTATTCACAGACTTGTTGGCGCGGAAAATTTAATTTCTGAGTGTGCAGAAGATTAAAGAAGTCATAACCACAGTTTTTGTCTTATGCGAATGCAGCTGTGTTCGCTATAATTCAAATCACATTTGTTTTTACGCGAGAAACTTTTCAGAAACATAGCTCTTTATGAGGACTTCAAATTTGAAAATGTTTGTTCGTGGCCGTCATGATATCTCTTTTACTGCATTGAACATGAGGACCCTACAGATATGAATGCATTAATTCAGAAGATGAAGGTTAATGCAATCACTATTTACCTTTTTTGTCCGGCTCATTCTGCTGTACAGCGGATTTTTCGTCTACTCCAAAAAGGCCTTTGACCACATTCAATAAAGTTTGACCTGTCACTGCAGCCTTCTCACTAAATGACTGATCAAAAAATCTGGTTGCTACATTATATACTTACGAGCATGTCCCAAAAACTTAAACGAGAATCTGCTTTATATGTTAGAAGCTGTTTCATTATAGTGAGTAGTTCTGAAAAACTAATGAAGGTGGGGTTTGTACCTGGATCATGCTTTTCAAATTTCAATTGATCAAGTGCCTTGTTCAACTTTTTTTCATTCTCATGTAAGTTCTGTTATAAAATGGAGAAGCTTGTTGTGGGCCCACCTTCGGATCGGTTCTTGTTATTATATAGAAGTAAGCAAGTCCCAAACAAAAAGCATCATGTTTGTGAAAGTTTATTGAGCTCTGGACAGAGGTGAAACTCTTGATTTTTTGCACTACTAGGATTTCATAAAGTTCAGGTGAAAAATAAGGTGGGCGACCCGTAAGCGAGGTAGACAAATCAGCAAACCAACGTTGCAACTCATCTATAAATTGATCATGGATTCCACTATTAAACATGCCATTAAAGTAATCCAGCAGGTGTATTCTTTATATGAATGCTTACTTTGTGGCAGAAAGTCTCCAAGAAGTAAGTCGAAACCATCATCACTTACGTAAATATTTGAGGGTTTGATGTTACCGTGAAAAATGCCATTATTTTGTAATAATGCCATACTGAAATTAAAATTTGCATTTCTTTTAGATAACCAACATGTCTCGTGATAGTTCGTAGGTCAAGCTTACGTCATTATGGTTGCCTTTAGATTTTTGAGAATTAGGCTTTCCTCAAACCAATACTGATATTTTTTTCCTGTATTATACTTAGTATCTATGATGTCTACCAGAAATTTTTTTGATGGCATCATCGATTGATCCGTTTTTGCAGTAAGGTCTGCACTGAAGTGAAAAAAAAAAGCAACAGAAAAGAAAAATCGAGACGCATAAATTCTGCTACCTACGACATTAAGGCTGCGTGCCGTGGTGCTTTTGGATTTGTATGTCCCACATGTAAAACCGCTACTAATGGAAGAATTTTGGAAGACTCATATGCCCCTTCACTTGTAGCAATAATGATTCGCCATTGTTGTTTCATCAACTCTTCACCATCAGCCAACAAACATCTTAACGGTGCGACGGTTCCTATGACTGCTTGAGAAACATGAAAGCGACGACCAGAATCCGATTGCACAACTCCAGCGGAAAGCTATAAATTTATATGAGATATCGGTCAATTTCAGTCAGAAGTCGTCTCACCAGTTTCACTGCGAATTGTTGCTTTTCCAGATTATTAGTTTGATCTCTCGCTTTATTTGCAAGCAAATCGTTCGCTTTAACTACTTTAACGTCTTTTGTGTCTGTTTGATGGACTGTAGCTTCTTTTTTTGCTTTCATTGCAGCAAATTGTAACCATGGGGCATCAACACGTGCTACTTGCGCAGGAATTTCTTTTTGATTCCATGATGTTCTAGTGTCCACAGTTAGTCCTTAAATACGCTAAATTCTACCTGATTCGACTCTGTTCAAGCAAGTGAATCTCCTCCTTGAGAGCCTCAAGCTGTTCTTGTAGCATTGTCATGATTTTAGTCTTTGACTCGAGTTTAGCTTCTAGTTGTTCGTTACCTGGATGAAGTACCTCTCTTGACATCAAAGTTTTATCCTCATCATCATCGCCATAAATTTCCGCATCTGCATATGGATCAAAGTCATCAGTCTGTTTGCCGTATTGTCTAATTGCTTCTGCTTCTATTTCATCTTCTTCCCAATTCGCTAGTTGGTCCTCAATATCCTTAATTTCATTTGTAACATATTGAACTCCTGCTTCTATCTTAGCTCTGATGGAAGGTTTATGTTCTTACAGCATTACAATTTTTTATTGGCAACCTCCAGTGCTTCTTCAACATTATCTTGAACAATCCAGGTTTCTCCATGAACTAGTTGATTTGGCAACCGACGAACAATGGAGAAGCCTTTAGGCCATACAATGTCGGTCGAAGTTTTTTGATTTTGGGGTGAATTAGTGTTTGAATGCTTCTGCGTGAATATTTCTTGTTCTTTCATTTTACAGGATCAACATTATTGATATGGGCGCACTTAATTAAAAATAGGGGAATACGTGATCCAAGAACCTTTATTTGTTTAGTTTACAAGTAGACAAATTGAAACAACTTTGGCGAAGACCTCAATAATATTCAACCTATGGTGATGCCTGTTAACAGAAGTGATGCGTCCTCATATCTGAAAACTTAATTTAATTTAAATATTACTTGTGGTATTTTTAAATCGCTGAATCAAGTTTCTTATGAGAAAGTTTGACATTGAAAAATTTCTTTTCGTGTTGAATTGGTTGTTTAACATAAATAGTTTCAAATAATGCACTTACAAGTTATAGATTCAGACGGCGTCCTTAAGTATTCGAAAACGCCCGAGATATTTTCGGAAATTCGGGCCGACAAGTCCTTAAATATATCCTGTAAGAGGAACATTAAGTAGCAAATAATAATTTTATTGCATCGTCATGTTTGATCAGCATTCAATTTCAACGATGCATTTCACCAAGAAGTGTCAACCTTTTGTGTGTACCTTTTATGAGTTCTCAAATGCATCAAAGAAAGAAGCAGTTGTTTATAGCGAGAAATATTTTTTTATATTTTTGGAAATGTTGGAATGACTCGTTAAGTAAATTTTAAAACCGATGTGATTATTTCCATAATAGTAAAAAATGAGTATGTATTTAGGTTAGAATTTGTAAGGATCAAATTGACTTTATGCTTTGAAATGGCAGTTTTATCATGCTTCGGAGTCTGCAAATATGTCAACAACAGTCCATATTTGAGCTTTCAAAGCATTTAAAGATTACATGCATATATTGCGGTCACAGCATCATGCATACGCCTGCAACGGGCGTAGGCTTTGCGGTGTGTGTAGCCTCATAGCGGACTCAGATTAATAATAATTGCCGCTAAACGCTTGTCTCGCATGTGTTTCTGAACCTATTTCGGGATTTTTTTACATTTTCGTTCAAGCATACTGATGTACTTATGTTCTATCGGAGAAAATAGTAGGATACTGATTGTTGGCGTCGGGCCTTCAGTCTAACTATCATTGGTAATCTATTTGATATAAATGGGATGAGAATAGTATGACTGAGACGTGTAAGGTTTTGAAACGTGTATAATTTCAAATATATATTGAACCACGTTCACACACTTGAAATTCGAACGGACTAGCTACGACTCAATAACTGAAATGCTTGGACTCGTGTACTGCTTTGAACGTACATTAAATAAGAACGAATATGATGTGTGAAATAAGTGTAAGTGATCAATTATGTCAGTATCTTAGGGAGGCTTGATGATGGTATATGATGTGTGTTGATTTGAATTACTTCAGTTGCTTAAACTATAGGCAGCAATATATGAGACATAGTGTTTGTTTTGTGGTTTAGGTGAGTACGTGGTACTAATAAATTATAATTAGTGATACTTAAACTTAGTCTATCTTAATAAATTATAATTATTGATACTTAAACTTACTCTTATTTAATTGGTAGTTCATATACATTAGTAATCCGACATAAGTATGTTCGAACTTGGCTTCGAGTCCCGCTTGATGCAAATGCTTTGAAAATTGCAAGATAGATCATAAATGATTCTACATTAGAGTTGATAGAGAACAGAGTAAAAGCATAGAAGTTAGAACAGCAGGAATTTTATTATAAATCTAATGCTACTTAGCTACTGTTTAGCAGTACTGATATCAGAGTACAACACGATAGTACCACGCTAGGATAAGGGTGTGTTAGTGTAGTGGTTTATGCGCCGCACTAAAGAGCGGAAGGTCGAGGGACCTAGACTAGACGATTATTTATATAATAATTGATAAGCTAAAATATGAGTATTGTGAATTAGAGGAGAAGGGAACTAAAGGTTTTGAAAAGGGAATGGAAAAGGGTTGTTACGTGTCATGAAGGAGTACGTGGAAAATTGGAGGACAAGGCTTCCTCTTTGTGGAAAATGAAAGAAAAAAAAAATGTTTTTTTTTTTTGAAGTATAAAGGCACGTCATAACGTGCAGAAGAGCATGAAAGCTTCAAACGGGTACATGATCCTAACTTGGATACTGAAGGGACTAACGGAGCCCCTGTATGTTTTAACAAAGTTGAACTTTGTAAGAAAAAAAGCGGACCTTGTTAAGGAACTTTAAGAGATAGTTGAGAACTTAATTTAACCTTGAGAAATATCAAAACCAACTTTTGCGGTAAAATAAACATCGCTAAATCAAACATATTTATAAAAATAGAGCTGAACAAGTTGTTGTGAGACGTATTGCAGTTCAACATTATTTATTACAATTTAATATAATAACATCCTGTCAGCCATTCAAACGCAAAGACGGCAAAACAACTCCCCTGAAATCTTTAATACTAAAATCCCTCATAATTTGCCAAATGAAGCTGCATCCAGAATGTAATTTTATGTCGGGACTCAGCATCAAGCATCAATAATCCGTTAGAAAATCCAGCTTCTCCCCACAAAGCTACGCGACTCTCTATTAAACGGCTTAAACCAAACACTTCTATCCAGAAAAATTTCACCTCAATCCGAAAACAGTTAAAATTCATACTTTGTAATTTGGGTCTGGTCAATCCTGCAAAAACTCTTTCAGCAACCCAACTCTATTGCGATCAAAAAGCTCAATAGCTCATCTTAAATGAAGGAAACTCTACAATACACGTCTCTAATATTGCACCTTTCCCAGGGTATATAACAGAAAATGCCTCATCAAAATACTCCGGAGGTTCAGCAATCTTATATTCTACTGATAATGTATATACCTTCACTACCCTCTATAGCTTTCCCGCCTTCTTCATTGCCAAAATAAGCCCGCTATCCAATGGCAATAAACCTATTTACTCAACCTACATTTCTCCACAAAAACAACCGCGATATAAATATCCTATCAGACTGTCTAAATATCCTCTCCAGCTATGCAACAACTTCTATCATCATTCCAGACAATTGTAACTCACCACACGCCTCTAGACGTAACAATCTTCTCAGAAATTGGTTTAATGAACATCAACCCAAAATAATTATATCAAATCCCAACCACCACCATTGATATATTTATAACTCGATAATATACTGCCCTAAAATCTCAATATAATCGTTCAATCTCAACCATCAAACCGTTATCAGTGAGCTGCGTGTTCAATCTTAAAGTTTATGACTATCATGCACACACACTCAAAAAACACACACACAAACATGAAATGACTATCTAACTATCTATACTTATGTCTTGATTTCACACACAATAGCCACACTTAAGATTTACAACACCCCCGAGCGCCGAACGCTAGAAAATGCTGCCAGTGGCAGAGGATACGTGATTAGTTAATTGAAAGATATTAAAAGTTTTGGACTTTTAAGGCTGCTGTAAATCGCTGAGTTTAGCGAATCTCTTAAGACATAATTGACAGTGAGAGGTGCTGGTAGTGGTGGTAGTGTGGAGAGGGGTATTGAAAAAGGATTTGTTGATGAGGAGGAGAAAGATGAGGAGGAGGAAATCTTTTGTGAATTGTTGTTGGAAGAGTCCTCAGAATCCAAGAGGATTATTATGTCGTCGGGTGCTGAAGAAAGAAATTGAGGTTGAGAGTTTGTTGAAGTTTAGTTTTTATTTAGATTTGTTATAGTTAACTTGCAGCTATAAGCATATCTTTGATGGCATTTTTATTGCGATGCATTAGAAAATTGTTTTTGATATTTATTGCATTTGCTGGAGGGAGGCGGCGTCCTGGATGTAGATTGTTGAAGTGAAGGATAAAGTATGTTTAGTTTATTTGGATTGGCTGGATTTGAAACTAAGGCGATGTCATGAAATAGGCGGCGATTGTATAGAGAGGTATTATGTTTAGAGCGTGACATATAGATATTTTTCACCTATTTTATAACACTTATAGCTTTAGAGCGGTTTTCCTTTACTCATTTGTCATTAGAGAGACGGAGTAAATCTATATTACCAAGAGATGTTATTAGAGATTGCCGTTCATTGGATATTTCAGTTGGAAGATTTTTACATAAATAAATATAATGGAATCCAGAGTCTTCAATATTCATATAAAATATATTGGATATTTCAGTTGGAAGATTTTTACATAAATAAATATAATGGAATCCAGAGTCTTCACTATTCATATAAAATAAACAGAGAACTTTACCAATGTCGGGGGCATTAAGTAAAGGTGAGCGGAATAGTGTGGCAATATTTC
>JAPYZD010001289.1:0-40416 GCA_030522725.1 Ichneumoninae sp. B BG-2022a
TCAAGATAATTACGATGATATAATGCCGATTCGTCGATAACGGACTAGGTGAGAAACGCACGTATCCTCGTGCTCAATTTATAGGTTCCGCGTACTGCAGAAAAAAAAGACGTACATACTCTCTAGCGTATGTACGATGTATATTGATAGGGGATGACGGCACGATTAGGCCCGATCGGATACAGCCGAGTTCGATGTGTAGGCATAACTCACGCGGTACGCAAAACGTAGCGAGACGATGATTTACTATACATAGTTTTTTTTTTCTTTTTTTTTCTCCTTTTCGTGGAGGCAGAGGCTCGTTGAACACCTCCGTTCTGGCATCCGTTAATGATGTTTAAACGTAATAATGATATTCATCTCATTCGTCGATAAGAGCTTGCTTCTTTAGAAGCGAATATGTGATTTTTTTTTTCTTTCGAATCCTCTATGTTACGTTTTAAGACAGTTTGGTGTCTCGAATTAGGACAATATCAATAACAATTTGAAAGCGGTCCAAAAATGGAAGATAGATGGATGTTAGGAATTACAATCGCAAACGAGTCGAATGATTTTGCCGTATCTCTACCGCACCCCCCCCCCTGCCCCCCCGGTTTGACAACATAACGTAACGCGTATTAGAGACCGAAACACGAAATCGATGTATTATCGATACGATTGTGCGACGTGAAGGAAAACTCGTTTATGAGATCGTTAGAAGAGAGCACTAGTTTGAAAAATGCAATATTAGCAGTCTGCCAGTGGCGTTTGTATATAACGAAGATCAGGATAATCCCCCTAGTTTTAAGATAAATAAATGCCTAAAAATTAGTCGTGATTAATCCAGTTAATACACTATGAAACTTAGCGACCCGTATTTCAGAGTTATTCAGAGTATTCATGAGATATTTTTTCATGTTATAACCCACACTATTTTTATTCCTTCGATGTACTTTAAACGGAAGATGGAAAAAAAAAGTTAGAAAGAAAAAAAAATAATGAAAAGATGAACGAATAATAAATATATATCGGCCCGAGCATGCTTATTTTCGTATCACACGAGAGAGTCGACGAACTTCGATTGTAAATACGGTGACTCTCGATATTTTTGCCTCCGACATTCATAAATGTTATTCATTGTTGTTATAGTATTTCAGAGAATATAAAATGAAAGGTACCTAATTGTCGATGAGTTCACTTTTTCCATTTGTTAGCGAGACAAGCCAAGGCGCTCGCGCACGTTGACCGTTGAGTTGCATCAACCCTTTAAAAGTCACACCGCCCGAAATCGAACCGAAACGGGACTAACGGCCGCAAAGTGGGGACTCCTAAGAGTAGGGACAGAGGTGTGACTTGTAAAGGGTTAAGCAAAAGCGGAAAGTCATAAAATTCATCATTTGGAATCGTTCGAGTCACGAGTTTTCGAAAATACATTTTACATATCGCGGTGTCTGTACATAAGGGTGTGATTAGTTGAATTATTTGTGGATATAGATAAAAGAAAGATCACCGATAACTTCCCGGCGACGCTTGAAGTTATGCTTACCCTGTGTGTTTCAATTTATAAAAGTTATACTCTGTACGATATAAACTATATTTATTATCAAAACGAAACGTACAAAGCCTCGTCTAGCGTTTTAACGATAAAACGATTTTATAGTATATCGCGCGAGTTAGGAAATCACAATCATTCAATCCGTTACCCTCACCCGGTAACGCGTGTCATTCCAGCGTGTATTTTTTTGTTTTCGAGTATTTGAGAAAAAAAAAAGATGATGGATAAACTTGTACAAAACCGCATTGTCGATGCATTCCATACATTTGTAAAGTTGTTAATACGTGGATGGAGAACGAAGCATAAAAAAAAAAAATTGAATGCCACGCTTCACAGCTGTTCGTCCGAGGACACAGGTTTTCCTCCGAATCGTTTATTTCAAGAAAATAGATAATCAAGATAATCCGTACGTGTATTCTAGCTTTATCGCTCACGCCTATTGTCGATTCAACTGGTTGCTTCACGGCCTAATAAAAGCATTGATCGTCGATTGGATTCTCCATTTCCTCGATCACACGACGGTAGAGCCACAAAAAAAAGCGGTCAAACGAATCGGATTCCGTTAACACCACTGGCACGAAATGTATTTTTAAGATACATAAGAGAGCTCATAGGGAACTAGAGTTGACGTAGGATAACTTAAGAAAAACGTTGCTGACCGGTATTCTCTATTGTATCGTATATTTAGTGTTTGGCCATATAATAAAGGGCATATTTAGCACACTCAAGTGATCGTTTACATACATTATTTAACAAATCATCAATACTCAATAGGGAGTAAACCGGCTGCTGAGAAACTTATCCTATAGCGATTGGTGGGGTGTCTGAGAGTCCCGAGACCAAGCATTAACAACGTTTATTGCGCGAGACATTGAGCCGGAGACTACGCATGGCCATCGCCCGATTGAAGTGGCGTTGGACCGGCCGTTGCAGCTGTTCCGCGGCCAGCGTTAGATTCTCGTCGCATTCGATGCTGCTGAGAACGACTAGAAGGACGCCCAATACCTGTGCGACGGGATCAACAAATTCATCGTCCCGTTAATTGACAATTATCAGATCCGATTTTAAGTTTAGCGCAAAGTTTTTCTCGGCAGCCCACCGTTTCTCCACAAACCGGTTCTACACGTGCTTGCCTCCGCCAATGGGAGGTCTGGAACACAGCTTCCACCAATCAACGCAGCGTCAGGAGAAACGGTCGACTGCCGTTTTTTTCTCGATACCCACCAAACAAACGATAATGAGCAACGTATAGATGTGAATACTCGCAGCCGGAAGTGACTCGACCTCTTTCAACGCCTCAGCCGCGTCCGTCAGATCGGGCTTTAATTCCAAAGCGTGACGAAGATGAACGGCCGCCTCTTGAAAATGGCCGTAGGCCTTGAATATCTGTCCTAGAGTGAGATACTGCTCCCAGGCGTTGCGATCCGGTGGCTGAAGCTCGAGCGAACGTCTCGCCAGGTAAGTGGCGTCGTCCAGATACTGCAGAACCAGCAAGACCCTAGCGAGATTCAACAGCACCTCGGCGTTGTGCGGCGAAACGGCGAGAGCTCTTCGAAAACACTCGATCGATCTCTGCGCGTTACCCTTTATGCGCCAGAAGTTACCGATCTGATTGTAGAGTTGCACGGACTTGGGTTTCTGTCGAAAGTTATAAATTAATTATTATCGAATAGTAAAGACCGCCAGTTTTTTTTTTGTATTCCCTAGCAAGTTGACGGACGGCTGCTTTTAGGGAAAAAAACCAAAAAACGGACACGTCCGTTGGGGAACGAGACGGACCACAAAAACGGTAAAACGGACCGTACGTTTGGTTTGGTCCTTTTTCGGTTGCGGAAACCGAGGAAGGACCGAACGTTTTTTATTAAAATTGTTGGCTAAGTTTTAAAATTTGTTTGTTATTTTGCTTTTAATTACGTTTTTAATGAAAGGACAGAATAAAAATACGATCTTGGTCCTTTTCCGGTTGCGGGAACCGAAAACGGACCAAAGCAAATTTTTCGAAAAAAAAGTTCGGTCCGTTTTCCGTTTCCGCAACAGAAAAAAGACCAAATGCCAACAAAAAATGTACAGTCCGTTTTATCGTTTTTGCCGTTTTGTTCCTCAACGTACGTGTCCGTTTTTCGGTCCGTTTGCGGTCCATCAACTTGCTAGGGTTTTTAACGTTGTAACTGACGACGGATGTGTACCTCTTTCTTAGCTTTTTTCAAACGTCTCTCGAGCAGATCTATATCGACGTCGGTAACCTTGCCGCTGTTCTTTTTGAACATAAGAGCGACGTGAGGCTCCGGCACGAGAGGATGCTTGTTTCTGTTAGCAACGCCGACTAGATTGTCGTAGTATGTGAAATTAACGGGTTTACCGCAGTCCAGAACTATGTCGTCGCACTGCTGACCGGTAGCGCACGCAAATTGCTCCGTCGATATTTCCGATGACGGAGGATACGGCTCCGTGATGTTTGGCGCGTCCGTCAATACGTACGACGTAAACCGTCTGCCAAGGGGACCAAAGTTAGGGCTTTCTTAACGCTGAAAGAACAGCAAGCCACACACGAAAACTAACTACAGGCAAAAAAAACAAAACTATATAATGTATATGTATCATAACAATTTTCTACAGGATAATGTAGAGTTTGTAAAGAAACTATTAAAAAAGTATCGCTTATATGTTTTGTGTAAAAGACAGAAACTAAGTGCGAATAAGAAATCCATTCGAAACTGTAAAATCTTTTGAGAGAGCAACAAAAATCAGACCAGTAGTCTGCTTGCGCTACTTTCTGGAGCTTCAGAAACAAGGCGATTACGAATACAAACATGAACGAGGCGCCCCTCGCTGTACTTGTTCATGACTAAAAACTTAACGGGTACATTCTTGAATGCAGATCTGCTGCGAGTGGGTTTTTTTTTAAATCTCCAATGGGACCTCAGATTCTTTACGCAGGATAAATTTGATCCATTTCGATAACAAAAGAACGCTTATCAGAGCATATTTTTGTAAAAATTAATCCCTCAACTATATTCCAGTCGGCAGGCAGATTGGAATATAAGAATGCATATTTCAGCTGCGTATACACGTGTAGATGTATAGTATATTTCTGGATTTAGCCAAACAGAGCAGAACTGCATTAAAAAATGCACTGCAAGTTTCATCGTTGCTTGAACCGATCGAACAAGCAGCTGACCAAACTACACACTTCGAGCGAATCTCCAGCCAAGTTTTGGCTGCTCTCGGAGCGACTTATATCTATGGCATGCAGCTTTCGCTGTGTAATTTCGCTTACCCAAGGTCAAAAAACGACGCGTGTAAACCGACAATGTCGCCGTTCGACACTCACCGTTCGTTATCGCCAGCTCCAAAGTTATTGTACTCGTTGCAGTAAACTTGAAGCTTTTCGCGATTCTCGGACGAGGCTGTTTTGCTCCAGCCCTGTCCGCCTCCGAGATTGGCCGTTGTGGCCAGAATATCGAATACCGGATCATCCTCGAGGGACGAGGGAAACTGCGTCGCCTTTATGACCCGGTCGGCGCTCAGCCTCCAGGACGTCCTGGAGTTTATGAGCTTCACCTGGAACACTAGGAAACACAGGGCGTAGCTAGCTACGTGTCCGTGGGCCCACATACCGCGGCCGAACGGCGTCGTTAGGCTTTCGAAGCGCGCGGCTTCCTCCGCTCGACGATCTCTCTGATGACTTTTCGTTCTCTCCTTTTTTTCTTCACAATAATCTAATAACGAATCGGGTAGCAGGAGACATAGGACGAGGACGAGAGCGCGCACACCGATACGCACGGAGGACTAGATGTCCACTGAGTCAAAGCTCTCAAGAGAACATGCTCCGACAGGAAAAAAAATTACAATCGCGCGCAGTGCCATCTTTGCACTCGTGATTCGCACGAGTGTTTGCGCGTTCGTGGGCTTCGAAACCGTCGAATCCTTTGTAGCGATCCCTTTTGGAAAATCGGCATGCTCCGCTGTTCCTAAGAAAATCGCATTGTCGACGAGTAATTTTGAGCGATTCTTCGTCGCAGTCGGACAAGTTTGCCGGGTCCGGAAATTCACGTCTACCGAATCCCTTTCCTCCGGCTCGGACGGTGCGCGCGCATCGATGCAATTATCGTGGCCTTGAGAAGAGCGAAACAGTCGATGCGCCCCCTTGCATTCCTCCGCGGCGCTGACAGGTATCAGCTGTTTCAGTAAACAAAGAGACGCGTCTAGAGATGGACGTCGGTGACGGTGCGGCTTGTGAAAATGGCCAGGACAGCGTACAAAGCGCCTGCATCGAGGATTCGCCTGGCGTATCGTCGGACAGCGACGACGATAACGACAATTGGTATTACATGCCGGACTCGATACTCCTGCCAATTTTCAAGCTGCTCACGCCGAAGGAGCTCATAACAGCGGGAAGCGTTTGCAAACCATGGAACCGTGTGTCTAAGGACGAATTCCTCTGGAAGGATTTGTTCTATCGAACTTACAAGATCGAGCCGAGCGTTGGAATTATGCCAGGTAATGGTGTTGTATCGTTATTTTAAACGCGTCGACGGGGCGCAGATGCGACGGAATGGCTATTATATCTTTACAGGAATGTATAGGATTTTATAGGAATTTATAAGGAAAAAGAAAAATGTAATTCAGTTAACGAGACGCGGATTTTATAAGTGTTACACTTTCTTTCTGTAAAGTTTAATAGTAATAATAACAATAATAATAATAAAATTTGACTAAACTTTTGTCTTTTGGGCCGCAGGAAAAAATTCTTGGCTGAGCGAGTTCAAGAGATTGGCCTATCACACGCCACTGCTGGAAACGGAAGTGCAGAAGGAACATTGTCACCAAGTGCTGCACGTGAGCTTCTCGCACAATGGCAAGATGTTTGCCACTTGCTCCAAGGATGGCTACATACTGGTATACTTTCACCTCTCAGCTAGTTAATTTGTGTTCGGTCACTTAACAGCAGAATTATCTCTACGATTTGGCCGCAGGTGTGGGACAGTCAGTATCCCGTGTCGATTAAATATCATCACGACATGAAGGCTTTCAGCTGGAAGTACACCCAATTTTCTCAATTCAATTCTTCCGACACTCTGCTCCTGGTGTCCGGCGTACACTTCGGAGCGCCTCACAGTACATCCGGAGAAATTGCTGTCTTCAGAGTGGCGCGTGAGTTGAGAAATATCGGACGGATTTTTTTTTTTTTTTAATTGCAGAAATACCGAGACTCAGTCTGGCGGAGGTTTCGGGCGGAATTTTCGCGATCCTCATTTATCCCGAATTGTAGAAGCGCGTACGTACGAAAATTGTCGCACGCGCGACGTTTCGCGCTAGGGTTCGTTACGCCGCAAAACGGGCGATTAAACTCGGGGAGCCCGCAGTGACAAATATAAGTGTCTTTGTTTGAAGCGGCAGACGGCAACGCGGTCGAGAGATGCAAAAAGGAATGGACGAAAACGTCCGCGCCATTGGCACGAGAGATCTATTAATAGAGCGTAAGGTTCATGTACTTGAATTCCGATTGTCGTGTGCCAAGAAAAATAGGACAATAGAGTAGCGGCTGAAGTCGCGATCTCGCCGCTTGTTGCGCGAACGATTTGATCCTCGATCAGTCGATAGAACGCTCTCAAATTCCATTTGGGCGTATGATTGCTGTACGCATTAATTTTTTTGTTCTTATCATCCCAATAATAACTCACAAAGGAAGCGTGCAGTTAGTTGTTGGCTTCTTGGCTCTGAGAGTATCGCAAGGCTGGGATTAATGCGGCAATTATAATTAATCACTACCCGGCGCGGCATTAATCTATAGTCGGAGTTTAATTGCCATCGCATTACGAAGGACTCGTTTACGTGTAACGCCTTCGAATGTATTAACAGAAGTATCCGGCACCTTGATTGCAAAAAAAACCTGTTGTTGCACTTAATCGTAGCGGGTTTCGATCTCCAATGCCGAGTCGTGAATAAGCCTTACGACATATTCGGAACGTGGTACAGCGAACGTCATCTCCTGAGCGGCGATCTGCAATGGCTGGCGCACCTGGTCAGCGCCAGTGTTCTCTGGCTCAATAAGGCGAATCAAGAATCGGAGAGCGAACACGTCCCTATAATGAATCAACTGTACAGGTAAATTGGGCGGCGAAGAAATTTACTGCATTGCCGTCAATGCTATTGCATGGTGTCCAGCAGTCCTTGAATTCCTGGAACTGCTCCTAAATTTTACCTGTCCTGAAACTCTCCCTGAATTTTGCCTGTCCTTGAAACAATCCTGGAATGTCCTTAATTTTTTTTTGTTTCTCGACAAATTTGAGCTTGTTTGAAAACGTATATTACTAGCGACCATCCTAAAAAAATATTTATCTCAGTTTCGCTGAGATACATTTATACATTCGTACATAGTGAGTCCTTTTTTTCTGAACCGTTTCCAATGTAACCGACAACGGTGATAGAACTTATTTTCATTTTTTATAAATGTCCCAACACAACCCGGAAACGTTCTGAAAATTGTCGTTAAATCTCCTTGAGTTTCGTACGGACTTTTTACTGGACACCATGTATTCGTTGCCAATATCGATCGATTAATTTTTGTACGTTGATTTTTGCAGATTCTACAACGGCAACGCCGCTTCCATCAGGGCAGTTATGGTCGCCAATTGTTTGTCCCCCGCGCCGAGCGAGGCCGAAACTCCGGAGAGTCAGCCATCGAGCTCGAGCGTCAAAGAGGAACGAGGAAATCCTCCGAGCCATCGAGAATTGTCGTCGGCATCGCCGAGTAACATACAGCCGCAGGAAGAACCTGAAGTATTGCATTACGCCTCGTCTAGATTACAGTACGGCTATAATCTCCCTGCTAGTCGCGCAGTTTGAACACTGTTAATGCTTCGAACAGCAAATTCTCTCGGTCGACCTTATCGTTAAAACGGGGTACGTCCGTTATCTTTGCAGATACAGCACGCTCGAGGGTGGATTCATGAACTGGAGGAGATTGGGCGACGGCTTCGAGTACGCGAGTCCTATAACGTACAATCAGGAGTATCGACAGGCCGAGATGGAGAAAGAAACGATGGAGAGCGACAGCGAAACGGAGGCTTATCAGTGGGACGAGGAGAGCGAGTCGGCAGGTAAAGGCCGATCGACGACATTCCGGAAGCTCAGGGGCAAAAACGCATCGATGGTTCAGACGGGCAATTATTCTTTCCAGAATCATCGACGGCGGAAGATTGCGACTCCGACGATCTGGCGGATAATCCGGAAAAGCTCCTTATATTCACGACTGGATCGAAGACATACACGCCACATCAAGTGGGCTTCAAGAGAATAAAACCGGTGAATTTTCCGAGAAGATTGGATCCGGGACCGTCGTTGCGCGAGCGATTGGCGCAGCGCGAGAGGGAACGCGAGAGAATGAATTCGGGCTCGAGATTGGAGCCAAATTGGTTGGATTACGATTCGGTAGCCGAGAAATTCGACAAGGTGGATCATCTTATCGATCTACACGGGCATATAATAGGAATGGGACTCTCTCCTGACCACAGGTGAGATCTAGTTTAAACGATAATAAAAAAAAACTAATACATCGAATGTACAATCGGTCTGCTAATCGTTGCGATTTGTCGAATATCAGATACCTTTACGTTAACACGAGGCCGTGGCCTCGGGGCTACGTCATAAGAAATCCCCTGCAGCCTCCCCCGATAGCCCAAGAGATCGACATTCACGTGATCGATTTGGTGACGCTGAAACAAGTTGGCACGATGCTACGAGCGCACAAAGCCTACACGCCGAACAACGAGTGCTTCTTCATATTTCTGGACGTTTGCGACGAATATGTAGCGAGGTGATTATCGACGGAGAAAAACCGTACTTCGGAAGGTATTTTTCTTTTTCTCTTTAATATTATCGTTCAATTGTCCGTTTACAGTGGAGCCGAGGACAAGCACGGATATCTCTGGGACAGACACTACGGTATATGTTTGGCGAAATTTCCGCACTCCGATGTTGTGAATTCCGTTGCTTTCAATCCCCGCGATCCGGAAATGCTCGTTACGACGAGCGACGATTTTACCGTAAAAGTGTGGCGCAGCAGAGCGATGGTCAAGGCTCTCGGGCTCGACGAGGACGAGTACCGACGTGGAATGGAGGTGCGTAAACGGCGCAGGTATCACAGAAGCAGTTGTAATGTTGACTGATTGAAGACCATTCAGTTTCCGATATGAAGAGATTTCTACGGCGCTAGGTCGACACGTTTTTGCCGCGTTTGAGTGCCGAATGACTGTGGCTTAACGTCGCCGTGATACGTTGTGTGTACAATTAAGGGTTTCTCGAGGAGAAAAAAAAAAGTCTCGGCGGGACTGATTCGATTGTGGGCACTGGGGCGACGGCTCTCGGCAAAACGAAACTACAAATCGCGACGTAGAATACAGGTCTCTCTTCTATAACGGAAACTGAATGATGAAAAATCGATTCGAATAACACTGACCTTACAGCAATATTAATATTTGCGAGTTATCTACATAAAGTAAATGATCTAACAACGATTGCCACCGCTGTACGCAATGAGTGTTAATCCTTTATACGATTGTTCTTCTAAGACTATGATTATATTTTTTACATGCCGTTTTAAACAATTGTTTCTCTTTCGAAATGATGTTTTGTATATATTATACATTGTAACGATGATAAAAAAAAAAGAAAGAAAAAAAAACGAGCGAGTGCGCCGACCAGCGCACGCTAAACATTCTCGTTAACACACTCACGCATTCAGGCATACATATAACTTTCAACAATATTTTATACCTCGGCCAGAGGATTCGTATCCATCTAGCTAACATCGATACGTGTTACGTCAACGGATAGTATACGAAAAGAAAAAAATCAAATCGCATATAAATAATGCTTTTTAAAAATACTATATACGTTCTTGAATGTATATTTAATGTGAGATAATTGTAATGTAGGAGTCATGTGAAAACGTTGGACGGAAAATGAAAGTGAGTCTCTTACTGTGACACTGAGAAAATTCAATAACTATATCTTACGACAATAGTGCACAATGCTTAGCCGGTGACGTGTCACCACACACAGTCTATTTATCATCTTAAGGATAAAATTGTGGTTTTAAACTCCGAATTTTAAAAACGTTACACGTTTAGATTCAATGAAGACGAATTGTTGCCGGGGTGAGAGAGAGAACTTTTAAAGTCTCGCCCTCGAGCTTCAATGTAACATTCTATACGCTCCATTTTGTAGATTAATATTTTTTTTGATTATGAATAAGAGGAGGAAGAAGACGATAGTATATTTACAAATTAGATTGTACTCCGAAGACTGAGAAACTTACATGGTGAATAAATGTTGGTAGTCGAGGATATCCCACGTAAGCTTCATTGATATTCTCGTTAGAACAGACAATTATACAAAAGAGGAAGATTCACGTCGTTGGAGGATTTGGAGACATAGACTTCTTTTTTTTTTAAGTTGAATCCGTCACCAGTGATTCTGTAAAAATACAATAGGGACAGTTTGTAAGGTGGTCGTTAAAAAAAATCACATGAATTCCTTACCTGGTTGGGATAATATACTGTCGGATGGATGCTGAGCGCTGCCGGGTAAAGCCTTCTTGTGGGAATCTTTGTGACCGTGACAGTGTTCGCACTCGTCGTCACTCTCTTCCGAGCTACTTTCGCCGAAGTCTTTCGGTTTCGTATATATGCAGCAACCTGGACAATAAAATAAAGTATTAATCGAGTAGAGAATCGAATCTCACTTAAGTAAACAGACTCGATGCATTCCCAGCCGAAAGTGAGATTCAGAAAGTATTTCGAATACTTCCTTAATTGGACAAAAATATGAAAAAATCAACGATTCGAAAAGTGCTAAAAACATTGATTTTACATATTAATAATTCCGAAAAGAAATAAATAAACTAGTGAAAAAAGATAGCAAAAAAGCTGGAAACCTACCTTTTTACATATGATTTTTTTCAAATTTTTTTGTAATTTTCGAATGCTCCGTTCATCGAAGAATGTTTAAGCTATATTTGCGAATCTTTTCGATCAATTATCCGGAAACTTCTTGAGTATAATGTGTAATCTTTTTGCAAAAACATATCCAAATTTCGTAATTTTTTATTGATTTTATTGATTTTTATTGAAATTAGAAAAAAAATCAGAAAAAGATCGTATGTATTTTGATGAATTAATGAATCAATTTTAGGAAAAAAAAGTAAGGCTGCCGGCTTTTCTGAATAATTTTTTTTTACTAGTGTGTTAATAACTTTTTGGAATTATTAATATGTAAAGTCTAAAGTTGGATTATTAACATCTAAAGTCAATGAAGGTACTAAAGTCCTTGCACCTTCTGAATGAACGATTTTTTTTTAATTTTGTGCCATTAGGAAGTATTTGAAATACTCTCTGAATCTCACTCTAGGCTAGGAATATAAAGAGGCTCCGTCCTTAACGCGGGAGTGCTCAGCGAACTCACATTTTGATTTCTTCTTGTTCATGTGCTCGTTATCCACGGTTCCCTGAGTCCATTGTACTTTTTTACTCGACCTCGGCTTGCGTAGACGCAATCTCACGGTCGGGACATCCTGAAAGATAAAAATAATCTTTTTCAAATATCGTGCAGCGGCAGCCGTAACAGTAGACGTTAAATTCAAAGTAACATAGAGCCTATAAGAACAACATCCCGAATATCAATATTTATTTCCCAAAATAATACAAAACAGCGCATTTATTGTACAACTTTGTCACGAATCAATGTCTCTATAGTCTCGTCTGAATAATTCAGAACGTTCTTCAGCACTTCGGACGTATGCTGGCCTAAGGTCGGCGGCGGAAGTCTCGCGGAATTCGTGGCGTAACTATATTTAACCGGTGGCCCGACGACTTTAACCGTGCCGATCGTGGAATGCGATAATTCTTTTACCAATCCCGTGTGCTTCACGTGAGGATCGTCGAAAACCTAAAATGCACAGAGACAGAATTTGATTCCACGAAAATGTCCCTATTTTTCATCGCAGATTTTCCATCAGTTTCAAGCCTTTTTACCTGCCCTATCGTATTGATAGGCCCGTAAGGATACGACGCGTTCTCGAATATCACGGACCATTCCTCGTTCGTTTTGCTCTTAAATTTCTTCCTCAGGATTGCCAGCAGTTCGTCTCTGTTTTTAACTCTCAGATTGTTGCTCGCGAATTTGTCGTCGTCCGCGAGTTCGGTCAGATCCATTCTCTCCAGAAGAGCCACGAATTGCAGATCGCTCCCGGTGCCGACGGTCATGTAGCCGTCTTTCGTCGGAAACGCTTCGTACGGCACGATGCTCTCGTGCTCCGAGCCCCATCGACTCGCCTCCTTGCCCGCGTTCAAGTAATTCGAGCCAACGTTTATCAAGCTCGCGACCTGCGTCGCGAGCAGATCGCACTGGATCCACTGACCTTCTCGAGTCTTCATTCTCTGCAGCAACGCAGCCATTATCGCCCCGTGAGCGTAGAGGCCGGTCGCGAGGTCGGTCATCGCGACGCCGACTTTGCACGGTCCACCATCCTTGGGTCCGGTGATGTGCAGCAGGCCTCCTATGGACGCCGCTATGACGTCGTAGCCGGGCCTCTCGGAGTAAGGTCCTTCGGATCCGTAGCCAGTCAGTGAACAGTATATCAACTGCGGCGCCACCTTCCGCAGTTGCTTGTAGCCGAGTCCCATCCGAGACAACTTTCCAGGAACATAATTCTCAACCAGGACGTCGGACTTTCCAGCCAGTTCGTAGATGACATCTCTGCCTCTCTTCAGGTCCACGCACACGCTCTTCTTGTTTCTGTTGACGCTGGTGAAGTAAGTGGACTCTCTGGTACCCTCGAAGAACGGAGGACCCCAATTGCGACTCTCGTCTCCGGTGCCGGGTCTCTCGATCTTCAGGATTTCCGCACCCAGATCTCCGAGGATCATCGTGCAGTAGGGACCTGCGACTATCCGTGTGAGGTCCAGGATTCGAATACCGGAGAGAGGCGACTTGTCCTCGAAGCTGGTGGAAGAGAATCTTCTTGGTAACTCCGAATAGGATGGTTTAACGAAGCAAATGCATCCGGTTCTGAGCGCACGGTACACAACGCAAGATTGCAATTTTCTCATCTTGGGGTTCGATCTTGTACTCGGATGAATGTTTATAATTATCGGACGGTGTTGACAATTTTTACTGGATAACGAGGTCGTTCTGCGGATACGTTTCTCCGTTCGCGCATCGCAGTGCTTTTTATCTCAAATATGCTATCACAATTGAGTAATAAAATTCGGAGGCGGTAATCTACAAAAACACGAGATCCTACCTGCGATGCGGTGTCGGCAACATCCCCCTCCAGTATCGTCTCGGTCTGGGATTGCGAAGTCGATTGCCCGGCCATCGCGGATCTTTCCATGAGTTCGAAGTATCACCGAAGATTTAAATCCTCGGTGGACTTTCATCGACTGTCAGTCGACGATTCTCCTTGCAAATTCAATTATTCAGTCAACGACGCTCCCCCTCTTCAACGCAGCATCAATGTGCACGTCGCTATGTCGGAAAAAGCTATTGCACTGTGACATTACATTTGGCAATACATATATGAAATGAACATCGAACGAGTCGAAGGTAGGGCATCGTTTACGCCAACATTCATTTCAGCCAAAACTCATTTCCGACGAAAAGTAACCAGGTTGGAGAAACACCATGTATCCTGATCTTATGTACTACAGATGGTGCTGTAAGGCTGCTTTGGACCGAGTTGAACTTTTATCAAATAGCTTAAGCGGTTCAAGAGCATGTGAAACACTATGGAGTGCGAGAGAGATAGCATTAGTGGCGCCCTCGGCGGCGTGAGAGAGACAGGGTGAGAACGTTTTTCACATGCTCTTAGGCCAGCGTGCAAATAAACATAAGCCTAAAACACTTATTTTTTTTATATATGCGATTTGTTATCGAGAGCACTGAAATCTGTGTCCGTTAATCGAAATGTCGCGAGTTCGCGCCGGATTTTATGTCATTTGTTCTTTAATGTTGTTATTTTTTTTAATTTCGTCAACGTTTCTAAGCTGTACGCCTTATATTCCTAAATGTGTTCGTTTCTCTTATTTTTCGACCGGAAGTGACGTTTTCCTTAGGTGACTTCACTTCCGGTCGAAAAATGAGATTCATAAACCGCAAGTGACGTTTCCCCTAGATGACATCACTTCACGATTTCATACCCTACCGAGTCGACATCTGCGTTTTGACTCTCGACAGTAACCCTTGTGTAAGAGCCAATCGCCTTCGTCATACACGCTCCTCGTTGACCCCTGTGAAAATCCTACCTGCAGACAGTAGGACGTCACTTTAGTAAGATAATTGATTTACCGTAGTTGCAGATGTAGCAATAGCGTTTTTCGTTGTAAATAATATATAAGTGAATTTTATGCAGTTAACGCGGTGAAAAGAGATGTTTTACATGGTACATCGGTGCCGACCGACAAGGTTCCTACTATTCGATTAATAAAACAGTACTCCGATAACTCTCGGCAATGGAGGTAAGACCCGTCACTCCTCTCGATCTTCAAGCTGGAAAGGTTAGAATGTTGTTAGTTTCGATTAACAATTGTTTTCCACTCGATCGCAGACGAATCCGCATATTCCCTTGCCGCTTGAGCCCATAAAATCCAATGCCCTCGAGGATCGACGATTGTGGGTGGGTAATTTGGATCTGAGAATTAATGAGTAAGTATTTATGTGATGGCATTGTTTGTCGAGATAGGTTCGTCGTTGACGACAATAATGAAACACCTTTGCCGATACATCCTGGATTAATTAACTTTCTGTCTGTCAACCGGTACCAACTCCTCAAAATCGTACAAAAATACGGCACGATAGAAAAATTTGACCTGCTCTTCCACCGATCGGGTCCCCAAGCCGGGCAACCCAGAGGATACGCTTTTGTTACCTACAAGGAAGCCTACAATGCCGAGAGAGCGAAGAATATTCTGCACAATGCAAGACTCGGAACTAAAAATATCGTAGTTAGATGGGCTCACAGTGTCAGCGAGGTAAAAGAATATAACATCCGAAGGATTCAATCATATTTACCATTTGTAATGCACGATTAACCAATCGAATCTTTACAGAGCGAACTAGACAAGCCAAAGCCAAAGATAGAAATCCCCGCATTGGCAGGGGCGAAGAAGGACAACAAGAAGATCAGGTACAGTGCTTCAGAGATGGGTAACTTGTACATTTGCAAGTTATACATGAATACACATAAATTTCACTTTCATATGCTATATTGTCGAGATTTTGGAATTCATAGTGTATGGGAGTGGAATTTGAAAATGCTAAAATACTTCCATATATTAATATATTAATATTTTTCATTAAATATATAACGTGAATATTTTTTACCATTCAAAAATGGAACCAGTTTTTGTGCATGCATTTTTACTAAAAAAATTGTTTAGGTTTTATTGATTATTCACCAATTGCTCATCCCTGTAACGGATGGATAAGATTCCAGCTTGTACTTATGTAATTGAATGATAACGCGTTTATGTTTCGCTTAGCCGGCAAACGGCGATCCAAGCTATAGAGGCCAAGCTGAAAATGATGAACGAATCCGAGGAGGACTTTGAACTGAACAAACCCATCGACGACGCGCCGTCGTTGATTCAACAGTACCAGAGGCCAGAAACTCACAAACCGTCCTCGTCTGCTCGTCACAATCATCATCACAATCGTCGTTATCAGAGCAGCCGACCGTACAACCGTTCCAGGCTGAGAAGATAATACCGCCCGTTTCGCCATTCAAAACTCCATTATCCTTCGAATTTTAGTTATTTTTTTATATACACATATATATCCCATAATAGCTTACGATTTACGAATCTCCGCGATACGATCAATGTCTCCCTTTCGCCGAAAGCTTACGTAGATGCTTCATGCGAACTTAAATCTCATTGTTACTCCAATCTTCAGTGTCATAACGTCGGTATTTAATATCCATCATACCGCGAACAAAAAAATAACGAAAAAAAACTATTTATTTGACTAATATACGTATTTATAAGGACAGCGAGTTACGCGTATTTTGGTAAGTCATTGTACTAACGTTTTTTATGATATAAAGACAGAGCCCGGCTGGGGCACATATTTACGATTATCGAGTTTTTATTTACAAAATGCGTTTGTAGACAGTAGTAGTTCATGATCTATGTGTATTACGCGTCCTGCTTCTTGTGTTTGCCTCTCATGTGATGGGGCAAGGGAACTATTCCAGGACACGGCAACTGTCCAGGCATATCGCACATGCAACCATGCGCGCAGCCGACTCCAAAGTTCGCCGGATTGTCCTTCTTCTCGGCGGCTGCAGCTTCCGCTGCGAGAACGTCCGCCGTTTTTCCGACGACTTTTATCAGATGTTGGAGAATCTCGTCTTTGTCCCTGTTGTCGATGTCTATCAGCATCTCTTTCCCGTTAGCTGAATAAAAGCAATTGCAACACAATAAGAACACCGCATTCCCTCAAATCCATACTTTGTACTTGAAGTGCTGGGGACTTGTTTGGTACTTCAAGTACGTACTTGAAGCACTCAAGTACTTTTTTGTGCTTCAAGTACTTTTTTTAAAGAATTCGAATACCAATTACAAGTACACTTTGCGTACACGCTCGCATTACGAACAATCGATGTAGTAGCATGATATTCTGTTGCTATTAAAATATGATTATCTGTCTAAACTTTTCAAGACATATTTTTAACGAGAATTTTTTTGTATATTTAAAAAAAACGATAAGGGAGGAACCCCGAGAAGGGTTTCCCTTAAAGTTTTTTTGTTTATGAAGTTTTATATGCAATTTTTTATGGATTTTTTTTCTTTTTTAAAGAGAAGAATAGATTAACAACAGCCTCAAAATGAGACATTATGACTATTACAACAAAACAATTCACAGTAATTTGCACACGACTTTCTCTTGTATTACAATTTTGGCATAGCTTCCTCTATCAGAAAGCCAAAATCGATCGACTAAGTTTCTCATAGAGAAAAAAATGCCTAACATTGTAACAAATAAGAAAGCCATGTGCAACGTGCTTTGTACTTTTTTTTCAAAGCCTAGATAACGCTGGAAGCTACAAACCTAATTGTGAAAACTACTTGGAAAAAGTACTTGAGAAATATAACAAGTAGGTGATAATTCAAGTACTTGTGATAATTCATTTGTACTTCAAGTATTTTTTGCTACTTTGTCCAGCTCTGATAGTTATTGGAGCAGACTTACCATAGAAGCATCTTACGAAAGGTGATGGAGTCATATTAACATATGTCATTATCTGCACGTTTGGATTTTTATATTGGAGCTGCGGTACGTGCCAGAAAACGAAGTCTCTGTGACAAACGATGATATTTAGACATTAATAATACGTTAAAATACAATGCCGTAAGTGCCATAACCTGAGACTCACTTAGCTCCTTGGTGATGCGCTCCCGCGGAGTTGTAATTCATCGAAAATATCTGAATACTGTCTTTCAAAACGAGCCTACCGGCTTCTAGATATTTGAGAGATCTCCTTATCGGAGCTTTTCCTATCATGAACGGCATTCTGGCTTTATTATTTTGAAACTTATTCCTTCGATAATCGGCACAGCTTACAACTAATTCGAGTAGTTTCTGGGCTTTAAATCGAGCGAACTGCGGTGTATCCCGGTCGGTATATTAGCTCGAAGACTGGAGCACCGTCGATCGCTCGAAGACACATCGGAGCCGTTGACGCAGAAAAACATTGCGTTCTCACGCCGCCAAAAAGAATCGCTCCGATTGGTTTTACCGGTCCATGTAAAAAATCAGATTAAGCTCATTTTACTGTTGCTCGAGTAGAGAGCAACAACAGGCGACCCGTATTGCAATACGCGCTCCAGTTTTCGTCAAACCTTTCACCCGGTGAGATACTTTCCGTACTGCGTTCAGTCTCGGATCGACGACTGCTCCAGCTGTTTCGCAAGATACCGCTCGAATAATTGCCGTAAACCACGTTTTTCCACTGTTCAACGTAGCCGGCTGACGAGGTAATACAACGTGTAACTCGGAATTTACCACAGTGGGATTTTCTACGATACTGCGCGTTGGTATTCGCGAGCTCATCATCCATATGGCGGAGAAAGTTGCCAGAGAGATCATTTTTTTAATTCATCGATCTGTTTACTTTCAGACACACAATCACGATGCCAGAATCAATGAGCGCGAAAGAAATTCGCCAGGCCTACATAGATTTCTTCAAGACCAAGGGTCACGAATATGTTCATTCGAGCAGTACGATACCCCACGACGATCCTACTTTGCTATTCACCAATGCAGGAATGAACCAGGTAACTATGCAGGGATTCGGATACATTTTGGCCCGAACAAGATTTCTACACTGTGAAAACAAATTGCAAATTTATTATAGTGGTACTTGAAATTTGCTTACAGTATTTACACTGATTGAAGATTAATTTACTTTCTTGGTAAATAAAATTACCAGATATTAAAATTACAAAACTTTCTCCTGAAACACATTCGCATATAATTTGGCTTGAACAAGATTTCTACACTGTAAAAATACATTGCAAATTTAATGTTCTGGAACTTGAGATTTGCTTACATAACACTGATTGAACAGTAATTAATTTTTTTGTAAAATGAAAATACGAATCTTTTGCCTGAAATTACCAAAAATTGAAACAATTTGTACAAAAAAGCGCCCAATCCCATTAATAAATTGTCAAATAATTTTTTTTACCATGCAGATAATCGATTTTTTAAGTAATATTTAATTTCTTAATTTTTTTAAACAACCAATATATAGTTCAAGCCAATATTCCTTGGCACTGTGGATCCCAACAGCGACATGTCCAAGTGGGTGCGAGTGGTAAACACTCAGAAGTGCATCAGAGCCGGAGGAAAGCACAATGACCTTGACGACGTGGGCAAGGACGTCTATCATCACACATTTTTCGAGATGATGGGCAACTGGTCTTTTGGGAATTATTTCAAAGTAATAAACTTCTGTACAATAACAGTGCTGTATCTTCCAGCTGCATTGCACATTACATAACAATTTTTTTGTTTTCTTTTTAACAGAAAGAGATCTGTACTTGGGCCTGGGAATTTTTGACGAGCGTTCTCAGTTTACCCGCGGATCGTCTTTACGTGACCTACTTCGGCGGAGACGAGAAGGCCGGTCTGGCTCCGGACAACGAGTGCAAAGATCTCTGGCTCTCGCTTGGGTAGATTATTAAATAAAATATTATAAAAATCTCACCGAGCCGATAATAAAATTCTCGAACGTGTAATCGTTGCAGAGTTCCAGCGAGCCACGTTCTGCCGGGAAGCATGAAGGACAATTTCTGGGAAATGGGAGAGACCGGCCCTTGCGGTCCGTGCAGCGAATTGCATTACGATAGGATCGGCGGTCGCGAGGCCGCCCATCTCGTGAACGAAGACGATCCCGATGTGCTGGAGATCTGGAATCTCGTGTTCATACAATTCAATCGGTAGACATCGATTTCGAACGTAGCTTTTCTTCGGTTTTACGCGTCACTTAGTTTTCGAAGTTAATTTTCATCGTCGTTCCGTCTCTTCCAGGGAATCCGATGGCTCGCTTCGAAGTTTGCCGAAGAAACACATAGACTGCGGCCTCGGCTTGGAACGCCTGGTATCCGTGATCCAGAACAAGCGTGCGAACTACGATACCGATCTGTTCGTGCCGTTGTTCGAAGCTATACAAAAGGCCACCGGGGCGCCGGCTTATCAGGGCCGAGTCGGTGACGCGGATGCTGACGGTATCGACATGGCTTACAGAGTTCTCGCGGATCATGCACGTACGATCACGATCGCGCTCGCCGACGGCGGAATGCCGGACAACACGGGTAGAGGGTATTTGAACTGTTCTCTCATCCGTCCACTGACCGCATTAAGTTTATTCCATTTTTTTTTACCATCAATTATTTTTCAGATACGTACTGAGAAGAATCCTGAGGCGAGCTGTCCGCTACGCAACGGAGAAGCTCAACGCCAAGCCCGGTTTCTTCGGCTCTCTCGTGAACGTCGTCGTCGAATTGCTCGGCGACGTTTTTCCCGAACTGACGAAGGATCATCAGTCAATAATCGACGTAATCAACGAGGAGGAGGCGCAGTTTCTCAAGACTCTCTCGCGAGGAAGAAATCTGCTCGACCGAACCATCGCTAAACTGGACAACGCGACGGTTCTGCCGGGTGAGGTCGCTTGGCGATTGTACGACACTTATGGCTTTCCCGTGGATCTCACGCAACTGATGACCGAGGAGAAAGGCCTTTCGGTCGACATGGCGGGTTACGAGGAGTCGAAAAAATTGGCACAGGTAATGAGTAATCGACGGTAGTGTTCGTAGATCTTGAAATTGTACTTGAAACATTTGAAGAACGTTGATTGACTCTGTCCAATTAGATTGCGTCCCAGAGCAAGGCTGGTGGTGTCGACGATCAGATAAATCTGGACGTGCACGCGATTACGGAACTGCAGAGCAAGGGAGTTCCTGCGACGGACGACTCTTTCAAATACAACTACGAGCCCGAATCCTCCGACAAAGATGCCGATTACGTTTTCAAGCCGTGCGCGAGCACCGTCATAGCAATACGCAGGGCAAAGAAATTCGTCGACGTCGCGTCCTCCGGCGAAGAGGTCGGTATTCTTCTCGACGGCACGAGCTTCTACGCGGAGCAAGGTGGCCAAATATACGACGAGGGATTTCTCGTGAAAGTCACCGATGGTCCAAACGACGAGAGCACCGAAGTTCGTGTGACGAACGTTCAAGTTCGCGGTGGTTACGTCCTGCATATCGGAACGGTCGGTACGGGGACGCTGCAGAAAGGGGACAAAGTAAATCTGAACGTCGACACTGCCCGACGACGTTTGGTGATGAACAATCACAGCGCAACTCACGCACTCAATTACGCGCTGCGCAATGTTCTCGGGACGGAGGCCGATCAGAAAGGTTCGCTGGTAGCGCCCGATAGATTGCGATTCGATTTCACTAACAAGGGTGCGATGACACCCGTGCAAGTGAAGAAAACCGAAGAGCTCACGAAGGTAGTCGTTAAGGACAACAGAAAAATTTACGCGAAGGAGAGCAACTTGGCCGTCGCTAAGACGATACAAGGGCTGAGGGCTATGTTCGAGGAGACTTATCCCGATCCAGTGAGGATAGTCAGCATGGGAGTCTCCGTCGAGGAGCTGGAGAAGGATCCCCTGGGGATCGCCGGAACCAAAACGAGCGTCGAATTTTGCGGTGGAACGTGAGTAGTTTTGAATTTCATGAGCGTCGGCAATTATTCGATAAAAATATTACATTACATAAATATAGTATCATGAGCATTAATTGAATAAATTGAATTAATTCAATTAATTCAATTGATTCAATTGATTCAATTGATTCAATTGATTCAATTGATTCAATTGATTCAATTGATTCAATTGATTCAATTGATTCAATTGATTCAATTGGATTCAATTGATTCAATTGATTCAATTGATTCAATTGATTCAATTGATTCAATTGATTCAATTGATTCAATTGATTCAATTGATTCAATTGATTCAATTAATTCATTTAATTCAATTAATTCATTTAATTCAATTAATTCAAGTAATTCAAAGAGTACTTTTCCAAATTTTGATGTCGTGAATGTTTTTTTTTTTTTTTTTTTTTTGAGCGAGGATCCCGTACGCGAAGGGTTAATACTCCTCTGTATTCCAGGCACTTGCATTACACGGGTCACATCGGTGACTTCGTGATAGCGAGCGAGGAGGCGATCGCCAAAGGTATAAGACGTATCGTAGCCCTCACGGGACCGGAAGCGAGCAAGGCCCTGAAGAAGGCGGACCTTCTGCAGAGCCATCTCGACAAAATTCAAGCCGAGGTGGACGCCGACAAGACTGGTGCTGATTCGAAGGAACACGTTAAGAAGATCGTCGAGTTGACCGACGACGTTTCTCACGCGACGATTCCTTATTGGAAAAAAGACGAGATGAGATCGACGTTGAAGGCACTGAAGAAGGCTCTCGACGACAAAGAGCGCACCGCGAAAGCAGCAATAGCTACCAACGTAGCCGAAGCGGCGTCGCAGATCGCACAATCGAAAGTGGGAACACCGGTACTCGTCGAGGAGCTCCAGGCGTTCAGCAACACGAAAGCTCTGGATCTTGCGCTGAAAAAAGTTAAAGCCATTTCACCGGAGACCAGTGCCTTGTTCCTGAGCGTCGATACCGAGGCCAAGAAGATTTTCGCCCTCAGCGCTGTACCTAAGGTGAGTCCAGAAAATTACGAGACTGCAACATTTTCGATTGTTAACTTAACGATTTTTAAGTTATCGATCTTTAATTTAACCATTTTTAAGTTATCGATCTTTAATTTAACCATTTCTAATTTAACAATTTTTAAGTTATCGATCTTTTATTTAACAATTTTTAAGTTATCGATCTTTTATTTAACAATTTTTAAGTTATCGATCTTTTATTTAACAATTTTTAATTTAATGATTTAATTTAACAGAGCGCAGTAGCGAAAGGATTGAAGGCCAACGAGTGGATCCAGTCAATCGCTCCCCTGATGAACGGAAAGGGCGGCGGCAAGGCCGAATCCGCTCAGGCGTCCGGTACGAACTTCGGATGTCTGAAAGAGGCGTTGAAGATCGCTCGAGATTTCGCCGACGCGAAACTCGGATGCGACAGTGCAGGTAAAGCAGCATGAAACGCACAGTTGTACGAAAGCTAAAAGTGCCTTTAAACATATGCATTTTATATTGCACTCACCGCGTTATCGCTGAATAAAGATCTATGATTTGGTAAATCGCTGTGCTTTCGCGTCGTACGCTGTTGAACTCTAAAGCCGAGAATCGGTACTCTTCGTTTGTATAGACGGTGTCGGATCTTCGAAGGGAGTTAGAGGGTCGTCGTGCGCCAAAACCTCAGCGGATCTGGTGTTGTACGCAGTGGAGGGAAGTCCGAGGGCGATTTGCGCTCAGATAGTCGCTCGATGGAGCGGAAAAAAATTGGTAGTCAAGACGGACGTGAAAGACGGAGATTCGCCGAGCGGAATCGTACTGAAGAGCAAGGAGGTCGAGCTGCGAGACGGTTGCGCGATCGCGTTCTTCTTGGCGAGCGCGGAACTGAAAAACTCCAAGGACGTTTTCGCACTGAGTCAAGTCATTCAGTGGATGAGTTACGCGGAGAATCATGTACGAACGTCGGTTCTCGCGTGGCTGTTGCCCTGCCTGAGCTCGGTTTCGTCGAAGATTTCGAGCACCGGCAGTAAAGCTGCCAAAGAGGAGCTCCTTCGATGCCTCAAAGGCCTGAACGAAGTTCTGCTCACGAGAACGTATCTCATCGGCGAGAGAGCGAGTCTCGCCGATCTGTGCGTCTTCGGCGCTCTGATGCCGATCTACGAGCACGCGTTGGACACGAGGGGCAGAGCCAAGTTCCAAAATTTGACGAGATGGTTCGTCACGGTTCTCAATCAACCCGAAACCCTCGACGTCGTGAAAGACTTCGAACTCTGCGCGAAGCTAGCCAAGGGCTCGGCTCTCTGAGATAACGTGTGATACTTTTTCTCTCGGTGATGAATACTCTTTTTTATTTTTATTGTTATGTAACGAATTTGATATTATACAATAATTACAATCGAGCCGCCTATGTGTCTTTGGATTCGTCACTTGAGTCCTTCTTGAGTTTCTTGTCGTAGAGGTACCTTATTTCCTTCAATAGTTGCGCGACATTGATGCCCATCTTCGCGGATATCGGGATTATAGGAATGTCAATGCGTTCTCGTAATTCTTTCAAGTTCTCCTGAAAATTAATTGGTATTTAACCGTCGAATTGAAACACGGGAGGAATAACGCTATTACCTTCGCCTCCGGCAAATCTATTTTGTTGGCGATAACGAGCATTGGCCTCCGAGTGAGACTCGAGCTGAACTGCTCGATCTCGTTCTTCAGAGTGTCCAGCTGCAGCCAAGGTTCGTTCTCACTCAAGTCGATTATGAACAGAAGCGCCGCGCATCTTTCGGCGTGTTTCAGAAACGTTACGCCGAGACCGCGATTCTTGTGAGAGTCCTCGATAAGACCGGGCAGATCGGCAACTGCAACATCGAAACAGAGAATGAAACTCTCGGGAACACAAAAGACCGATGATGTATTCGGCTATCCGAAAACACGCACCCGCAATCTGTTCGTAATCGTCGTACAAGACCATTCCCAAATGTGGCTTCAAGGTCGTGAACGCGTAGGAAGCGACTTTCGGTCTCGCTCGGGTTATGGCTCGCAGCAGTGTACTCTTCCCTGCGTTTGGTACACCGATCTTGAAAAAAAATATCACCATTTAAGGCAGTCTTCTAATCTAAACGAGGATTTTTTTCGGGGTTTAAAAAAGAAAAAATGTATAGGTTCTTTTAATATTTGAACATCGGTATTTTTGGAGTACAATAAAAATAAATTAAGGGTGCTAATTCAGTGCTCGAACATGAAACCGCATAGCACCTTTAATTTATTTGTAACGTGGTCCAAAAAATGTGCAGAGCACCTGCAAGTAATAAATAAGTGGAAAAAATACAAAATACATTGGGTTTAGACAACCTTAAAACCCAACCTCTAAAGCAGAAGACTTTGAGGTTTTTAAGGCAGAAGACTGCCTTAAAAACCACCTCGATTTTCGTAAGAAAAATAGCGTGAAAAAAAATGTAACCACTCGTTATTTTACCAGTCCTATGTGAGCCATGCTTCGCACTTCGAGAAGATACTCGCATTCCTCGCCCACCGCGCCGTATTCGCATATGTGCGGGGACTGTTGAACGTCCGAGGCGAAAAAGGCATTACCGTGACCACCAGCACCGCCCCGTGCCGCTATGAACATCATGCCCGGCTCGTCGAGATCGGCAAGCACGTCGCCCTTGGTGTTTCGCACTATCGTTCCTACCGGCACCTTCACTACCGTGTGCTTAGCATTCTTTCCGATGCAATCCTTGCCGTATCCTCTCCCTCCGTTTTCTGCTTTGAGAAGATTATTTACGTGTTTGAGGTCCTTTACGTCCGTCGATACCTGACACGAGTCGGGAACGATTTACTGCATTCCACCGTTCCTCCAATAAAATCGAAACTCGTTATGTTTTCAAGGTCACAATGGCTCACCTCGAAGACGACGTGTCCTCCGTGACCTCCGTCACCGCCGTCCGGTCCAGCACGATCGTTCACCCACAATCGCATGAAATTTATCATTCCATCGCCGCCCACGCCTCCCGTGGCTCTCACCTGCTTTATGTCGACGAAATAATGCGAGGTGTCTTCGCGTCGCGACTTTGACTTCAAGCTTCTCAAGGGCGCCACCGTCGATTCTTCGTTTCGCCGACAAGCCGAGAATCGAAAGGTCCTGCGAGTATGGGACTCGTTCGGTCTTTTCCGTTCCAGCACGACGCTGCAGTTTGGAACTTGGTTTTCCTGCTTGCGGATCACGCCGCATATCGACGAGGGTCGAAGTCGTCTCAGGCAATTCATCTGCAACACGGTAATACGTGTCAACAACGCGCAGATTTTCGGCGAGCAATTTGGCTAGGAAGTTCCTTTGTTTCACTCTGTGGGAAAATGGCGGTTTTTGCGCACGCTTCGTGTACGAAAACCCCCATTTTCACACCTTGAGGAATAACATTTTGTTCGATACTCGTCCGAAAAACGTTTTCTGAACTCGTGGGATTGCAACACTCGCCTTCGGTTCATGCAGCAAACTCACTCGTCAGAAAAAGTTTTTTCGCACTCGTATCGAAATGTACATCGACAATGTTTTCTCTGTGCAGAATCACATCGTTGGATTGATAGCTCACTCTCTGTCGGGTAAACGGCCCAGTTTTCGCCACCTTCAATTGTTATAGGGAATATTTTATTAAAAATATACGTATCGCGGCATTAATCAAGAGTAAACCGCTTTTCCACATGCCGTCAATTTCGTTTGTATTTAACGTACATTGTATTTATTATTAGTATAAATTGCGATTAATGGCGGTAACTGGGACGGCGGCGGAAACTGGGCCGTTTACCTTAAGTCTCCGTTACCCTGTCCGTACCCGGGAATTCGTAAAACCCTACAAACTTTACGGCTCGAACTATTCGACCAGCGAAATTGTGCAATGCCGCGTCTACATCGCACGCTCGAAAATCCGGGCTGACGGTAAATGTTATGTCGAAAACGAAAAGGGGCGGATACAAAGAGCTTCTCCAACCGTCGGACAAAATATTTCGATAATGTTCTTTCCTATCAACTATTTTCGAGTTATCGTCTCACGATAATGCTTATTATTTAATGTTCCTTTATTAATCTAGCTGTACAAAGGTCGCATATCGATTATCTCGTGACGACAACGCGAAGATTTTCCTCGAGCAAATCGGCTATAAAGTTCCTATGTATATCGACGATTCTCTCCCTGTGCAGAGGCACATCGTCGGATTGATAGCTCACTCTGTAAGTCTCCGTTACTTTGTCCTTACCCGGGAATTCGTAAGATCCTACAAACTCTACGTCTCGAACTATTCGTCCCGCGAAATTGTACAATACCGCGAACAGCTCGGACGCCCGAAAATCCGGGCTGACGGTAAAAGTTATGTCGAGAACGAAAACGGGTGGACACAAGGAGTCCAAGCTTCTCCAACTATCGGGCGAAATATCTCTATAATTTTCTTTCCTCTCAACTATTTTCGAATTATCGTGTTTCATCGCCGAACCGAGATCCCCTGAGCTGGGAGGCTGCGTTCTTCTGAACACGTGAGTCAGAGACTTTTGTATATTGAATTCTTTGTCCAGACCTCTGTAGCCGGTCGACTGATAATCCGGAAAGTTCGATACATCGAAAGACTCTACGGAGGTTAGAACGAAATTCCCGTGAGCGGCCATTTCCGTGACTTTCCAGCTGTCGTCCCAGCGTCTTCGGGGATCGTCGGCGAGGGTTCCGCCCTGCCCATTGCAAAGCGTCATCAGAATCGTGCCGTCGCGATTCAGCGATTCTCCCGCGGCGACGAAGAATCGTCTCAAAAGTTCGCGATTCTTGTCGAGCCGCATTTTACCGCCGACGTGCGGAAAATTGAACAGTATCTTATCGAAAGTTTCGCCGCGCAGAACGGGATGATCGGCGAGTCTCGTTCCGTCGACTCCTAACAGGACGCGAGCGCCTGAAACGTAAAAATCCACCGGTCTTTTAGCCGATCAATCGCGAGTTCTCGGTTAAATCTATACTGACCGTGGCTCTCTAAGACGTCTACGTTCTCTCTCGCGAGCTCGCTACTCGCGGACGATTCGTAGCACGATGCTGTTATTGCAATGAGCAGGTTATGTTCGACCAACGACGCTGCGAACGAAAAATTGCCCTCTCCCACAAGCAGCACTCTATCGTTCTCGCGAAAAATCGAGAGTCTCATTGTTGTACCTAAAATATCATCGCACAGGAGTCGGATGAGTCCCGACGACAATGAACGGAGTTAAACAAACAACAATCCGAACGAACGTACCGTGACAGCAGACAGAAAGAAATCCCTTTTTCAACCACGAATAAGATGCACAGGTTCACAAATTCGGGAATTCGGCTTGTGATTATAGTTCCGACTGCGCCGTCGTCATCCTCGATCCTCGTGACAGTCTCGGACCGTGGTTAATGAAATTTTCGTCCTGATATTGAGCCAACTGTGCGACGTATATGCGGCACGTAACTTGCGCAGCGATTCGCCGTGATAATAGACGATGCCGTCTCACGATGCCCACGTGCTTCCCACAACACAACATATCTAAGTAATGAATGAATTCAGGACGAGCAGCGATGTGTATCTTTTTCATCAGCATTTATATTTTGGCACGCGAGTGACGTAATTCGTTCGCATCATTTCCGGAGTGAATGAGCAACATACCCACTTTCGTGGTAGTTCTTTTTTGTAACGCTATATCTGCTCTTACGATCGACCCTTTTAGCAGAGTTTACACTGGCAACCAGCCGGCGGCATCTGCATTAGATCTATATCGGATTGCCTATCAACAGGCCAATTTCTTTTATTTTATTTTTTCGTCGGCGGATCGTAAAGTTGGCCGTCGCGGCTCTTCGGGAGGTTGACGAAGGAGAGACAATATCGATCGCGTTCTATGCACTATGAATAAGTGAAATAGTCGTCAAAGATTATAAAAATGTTGTATAGCGTATATCGCGTGTATACATGCAGTGCTTCGCCAGCTACAGATATACACAAGCGTCGCGGGGGTTTGTAGACAACGTTCGATCGACGTAATACATATTTCATTTATGGTAGGGCCGTGAGTTCTGTCAAGCGAGCGTAGTACTATTGGTGCGGTAACATTCAAAGACGAACAGCGTCATGTGCCGGCCGCAAATTTAACGCCGGCGGTAAATTCACGTGAGTGAAGCTACGAATTTATTTATTTATCGGTGCGTCAAACGAAGAGCTCAGGCGATGATTTCCAGGGTGAGTACACGATCGTGTGTTATCTCTTGTCTATCGGACAATCTACTGTAATATAATAATTTCCAAAGATGTGTCACTTGGGAATCGCTTCAGAGTATAGTCTTGACGTCTGCGTATATATAGTGAAGTACGTTCCCACATAGCACTCAAATGTTTCTGAAATGTTTCGAAAATGTTTTTTTGAAATATTTAAAATATTTTATTTCACTCGGTGCGTAAAGTACAGTTTTACGCACACTTCGCGCGCGTGAGTTTGCAACACTCGTCTGAAAAAGCTTTGTCGCACTAGTATCGTAATGTACTATTACCAACATTACAAAATATTTCTGAAACATTTCTAAAAAATTTTGAAAATATTTTTTGTTCGCTCATAAATCTTACATTGAAATGTTTCAGAAATATTTTGCAAAATGTTTTTAAAAAATTGTACAAATATTTTTAAATGTTCGTAAAATATTTATTAGATATCTTTCTGAAATATTCAAAAAATTATCAATATTTTAGTGCTGTAGATACTGTTCATCATCGTACACTCCCGCACTTCGTCTGTGCGATTCCTGTAAGGCCTTTCAAGAGTGTCAATATCATGTAGTGTTATGACACATTAAATAGTCGAACTGTATCAAAATATATCCACGAACCATGGAATTTTTTACTTTTCGTTCCTTATGAACACAGTTCACTGCACATCTGCTAATATGCGTTTTCAAAATATCTTGGATGTATTGGAGAAATTAACGAACAAGGTATAACTTCCGACAGCACGTTCCTACTTCGCTCGCGGACGATATTTTTTATTCTTTTGTCGGCTTTGTACAGTAGAACCTCGATTATCCGAACTGCGACTTGCTTTATTCGAATTTCTATTGTCCGCACCATGGCGCTAAATTTCAATGGCATTTCACCGTCAAGCGCTACTTTGTTGCAAGTGCGATCAAGCTTCTGTCGCGCGTGTATTTACAGTGTATATTTACACTTCATTCATTCAGTCTTGGCGCCGGGTAGAGATATTCATATGCGTGCATGTAAAAGATTTTATTACACACGGTGCGAAAATTGCAGTTTTTCGCACCCTTCGCGTGCGCAGAACCCCCATTTTCTCACCTTGTGAAGTAAAATTTGGTACGATACTCGTGCGAAAAACTTTTTCTGAACTCGTGTGATTGCAGCACTCGCCTTCGGCTCGTCCCGCAAAGTCACACTCGTCAGAAAAAGTTTTATCGCACTAGTATCGTAAATTACTAATTTGTGATTAGATAATAATTTTGCAATCGAGTGCGGTACGGCTTCGACAAATAATACTTCCACCTCTACGCGGAACGATAAATGATCTTACGGTCGATAAATGAAATTTTTTTAAAAATCGCAGCGAGCCGGCCCTAGCAAGTTAACGTACTGAAAAACGGACACGTACGTTCGGAAAAGAAACAGAACGTAAAAAACCGTAAAACGGACCGTTTTTTATTAGCGCTCCCTTGGTTTTCGGTCGCAAAAGCCGTAAGAGGACCAAACCGTTTCCAACAAAAATTTCATTCGGTCCGTTTCCGGTTGTGAGAACGAAAACCGAAACAAACGAGCCGAATGGTCTTTTTTGTGACCGAGAAATATTAAATTTCGTAAAAAAAAAGTTCAACGTTCGTTAAAATGAGTTCGGTCCTTTTGCGGTTTTTGCAACAGAAAAGAGCACCAAACGAAAAACCAAAAAGATACGATCCGTTTATCCATATTATGCGGTCCGTTTCGTTCCCCAACGTACGGGTCCGTTTAACGATTTTTTCCGAAAAACTTGCTAGGGGGGCCCATTGATAGCTTCGTTTTTGTTGTTTTATGTAACTATGTGATTTTTCGTCTTAAATTTCCATTTTCCGAATAATCGTTAATCTGAACTAGCCGCGACCCCAATTGATTCGGATAATCGAGGTTCTACCGTACAAAATATTAAAACGGGTGGAAAACAAGTTTCAGTCTCGCAATCAGCTTTAAGGTGAAGTGAAACACATTCTCTCTCTCTCGCTCCACCGAAAGACCAATGGCGCTATCTCTCTCACACTCCCGGCGCCATCACGTGACTTTCACTTCAGCTTAAAGATTCCAGCTTAACCATATAATCAAACGACGAATAAAAACTACATAAAACTCCGCCGATATATCGTTAAATTGTCCGACACGGATTATTATCCGATGGAAGTCTAGACTCGTACATTACAATTTATAATTTCGTTATCGCGCTCACCCTTTCCTACATCAGCAGGCGCTCGCCTCTTCACGTAACCGGACGCGTACCGCGTACTGGTGGCGCTAGAGAGGTCATGGTCCAAGTTCACCCACGACCTTTCGCAGGTGGCTTCTCGCGCATTTTACAATAGTCTCTGTTTTCGCAACCGCCCACCGCCCGTCTAACTTCTTCGCCAAGAAGAATACAAAATGGATCGATACAACATACAAACACCGACGACATTGGTTCATCCTCACGATTCGTCCATGGGCCTTGTAACGTGTCGATAAAGTATAACTCGTATTTACACGACAAATAAATTGACTAACGAGCACATATATACATGTATGTTGAATTGTACTTTTAAGGATTACCATACGCATAGTTGTACATTGCATTTAAGTTTTTTTTCTGTTATGCGATTTCTTATTGTTTTTGCTTGTTAAACGATAGTTTTTAGTTATGTTCTATCTTTTCTAACTATCTATTTCCGCATCACACCTAATGCAAATCATAACTACTCCCACTTACACATTTTCCTTCTCCTTTACGAACGGCGCCCAAAAGTACTTCGCAAGCTGTGCTTGCCTTCGTCACCCATCAAGCTACCGAGTTTTTTGGTGCGATCATTTTGTCTAACTTCTTCGCCAAGAAGAATACAAAATGGATCGATACAACATGCAAACACCAACGACATTGGTTCATCCTCACGATTCGTTGTCGATAAAGTATAACTCGTATTGACACGACAAATAAATTGACTAACGAGTACATATATACATGTATGTCTGTATATATATGTGTATCTATCGCGTTGCATGTGTTCATGGGTTTCGTGTAACACAACTGTTATTATTACGATATGCTAAATCCATTAGGTCCTTCGACACAGAACCGGATCATACTCCGGCAAAACGTGCCGCTAGCCTGCCCGTGTATGCGGTTTAATCCCACACACGAAGCTCAGATCGTTGAAAGCGTCCCTGTGAGCTCGCCCTTGCGATCACGCGAGACTAACGTATCGTCGTCGCCGTATATCTAAAAAAAAAAATCGGCAGTACAGCGCATACCTCTAAAATTTACGACTTACTGAGACTTTTCTCATTCTCCACACCGACCTATTCTCCACCGCCTTCGCGCCCCCTCCGACCGATCTATTATGTTATCCTATGAAATATTCGTGTCGCACACAATGCGCACCTGCCTCTAAGTGTCCTAGAGCCTGCCGGTCGAGCCTCGCTCGATAGGAGGCACACCTGTTCCCTCTGTCATGGCCAAACAATCGAAAAACTGTAGGGTATCATTTACGCCATAGATTGCTTCAGCCACAACTCATTTCCGTCAAAAAAAATGTATCAGAACCTTATATACTTATAGATGATGCTGTAAGGGTGAGTTCGACCGAATTTTACTTTTGGCGAATAGGTAAACCCTTTATAAGTCACACTTCTATCTTAATCTTAGGCGCCACCGTAGCAACGCGTGGCCTTCGCTCGGCGTCAGTTAGTCCCGTTTCGGAACGGTTTCTGGCGGTGTGACTTATAAAGGGTTAAGGAAAGGTGAATGACCATAAGCCGAAAACACTTATTTTGCATCCGCGATTTGTTAAGTTCAACCGAAATTTTGCCTCACATCCATGGAACTTTATTAAAGCCAACACCTTCATTAAATTACTTTAAATACCCTCGCGTTATCCGAGTGGACGCGCTGGAAAAGGAGGCAATAACGTGCCTCAACGCTTTCGCGCCCTAATGCAACCTGCATCTCCCCCAAACTCATGAATGCGCGGAAGCTCGCCCTTATGACCTCTTATTAAGCATACGCCTATGTACAGCTACCTTCATGGGACTTTTTTTGTACATAGTATTCTCAGTATAAATCCTTTTACATATATTGTATTCCCCACGCGCATTATTTCTTTCTTCTAGTCTATAGTACAATATAATGTTGGTGCGATTTCCCATTCGTTGAATTGTACTTTTAAGGATTATCATAGGCATAGTTGTACATTGCATTTAAGTTTATTTTAACTATTCTCCATTTGTACTTTTATTTTTTCTGTTATGCGATTTCATATTGTTGTTGATTGTTTTTAGTTATGTTCTATCTTTTCTATCTGTCTATCTCCGGAAGTTATGCAAATCATAACTGCTCCCACTTACACATTTTCCTTCTCCTTTACGAACGGCGCCCAAAAGTACTTCGCAAGCTGTGCTTGCCCTCGTCACCCATCAAACTACAGAGTTTTTTCGTGCGATCATTTTGCCCTGCTTACTCTCAACCGCTCATTATTCCTGACCATTATACTGCCCTTTATACCTGTACGATTAATAGACCTCGGGCAGGTAACCGCTTCTACTCGTCATGTATCCAAGTGTGTGTACCTGATTTAGGTCAATCCATTTTTGTTAAACGTTAAATGTTGTTGTTAAGGATGCATCACACATACATTTCCAACCAAAAGTTTAATTCGATAAAAATCTCAGTACGTCGCGGAATTTCAGTACGTTCTTAAAACGGGATTTTACAATTTTACAAAACGGAATTTTACAATTTTACAAAACGGGGTCGTACAATTTTGTCTCAAAACGGGATTCAGTAAAGTTTTTTTAACAACGGGGCAGGTCGGCGGAAGTTATACCACATCACCTTAAACGCGCTAAAGCCTGTGATCGATAATCAAAACATCGCGCGTTCGCACCTGACTTTATGCCATTATTTCTTCGTGCTTTTTTTTGTAATTAATCTCGCCGTCGTTTGCAATTTGTATACTCTATGTTCTTAAATGTATCCGCTTCTGTCATTTTTCGACCGGAAGTGACGACATACAGAAATACATCACTTTCGGTCTACAAATAATTTTTGGGACTGGAAGTGATGTATTTCCGGTTTCGCGTCACTTCCGGTTGGAAAATGACTTCATTTCTGGTCGAAAAAATGACAGAAGTGGATAAATTTAGAAACGATGGCGAGATCGATAAAAAAAAGAACAACGAAAAAAATGGCCTACAGACGGACGCACATTAGCGGTGTTTTGATCATCGATAACAGACTTTATCCCTGATAGACAAGCGCCATGAAACGGCCGCAGTTGGAGCAATATTTGCGACATGCCCTGCACACACCGCAAATATTGCCCTAACTGCGACCGCTTCGTGGCTGCTGTTTATCCTGGATCGCGCTTTTTTTCTAGCTCGATAATTTTTTTTCGTACTATTAGCATTGCAGTACAAGGAAACCCGGGTCGGTTCTACTTGATTAAGAAAAAAATGGCCATGACCAATAAACGACACTCGTAGATTGACGCCGCTTTATCGCGCCAACCACAAATCGCATATTCACATAAAGAAGTGTTTTCGGCTCATCGTCTACCTTCATGAATTCATTCTCGAATTACCGGCTTTTCTACGTCACAAACCGACCCTCTTCATTGCGTGCGAACCGAAACACGTGTGCCGAATGCCTTCGTCGCTTACGACGAACGCGACTAGCACGAATTCTCGTTTTTCCCCAACACACAAGTCGACTCGTTTGTACAGGCAGTGTGGCAAAGAATAGAGTCACAATAAACATTGCGCGAAAGTCACCGGAGGTCGCCCGCAGCAAGTAGGATTATTTCGTTTCTCTCGAGCGTTCCGCATTATTCACAATGGCGATAACGAGCGACGAGAAGCAGTTTTCCCAAACGATCGAGGATTGAAAGCGGATCAAACTGGATATCTCAATCCTGACGAACAAAAAAAAATCGTCGCAGTAGGTGGAACAACGAGACGACCGTGCCAAGTGGCATCCACATTGAAACCAGACGAGACCGGACGCGTCTGTGTGTACGTGTGGCGCAACGACGTTTCATCTCGGGTTGCTATAAAGTTCAACGAACTCAAAAAGCGAATGAAGCGGACAATAAATTGCTTCGAGTGAATTAGCTGGCCGTGGCAATGTTTTCTATACACCCGCCGAATAATGCGGTACAGTCACGGCGTTGCAACAGTACGAGACGTCGAGCCTCAACAATCTCGCGGATATCGATGCTCTCTGCCTTTTCTGCTAAAAAAAAAATACCTAGCCAAGGACTGGCAAACTGCGGAAGGCACGCACGCGCCCAATAAATTTTTTGCCACGAGGCGCCCATTCTCCGGGTTACGGATCGTTAAGTCGTAGTTGTCGCAAATTGCGTATCGCTACGAAAAATAACAGAATATATATCTCCGTTTAGCTTCGAATCGTTCCTCGGAAATCCGTTTCCGCTCTCGAAACCGGCATCGAACTCCTCGCTCCCAAAAAAAAGAGAAAAAAATCAGGACCTCCCAAATTGCCAGTTACGTACGAGAATTCCGTTACAGCTTTTATATAATTTAAATAGGTCGTAAGGTTCATCGACCTCGCCGGTATTTTCCATAAGGCAGATAGACGCTCGCTAGAGTGCATCGTTAAAGTTGAAACGTTTCGATCTTCGCTTCGACCGACCGCATATACGTTCGTACTACTGCGAGGAAAGTATAAAAAAAGCTTCGAGTCGGCTGGCGCACGTACGGAAGGCGAACGGAAGGTGCGATAATACCGTAAGACGGCGCTGCGAACGTCGCGACTCTGGGCGTCGTCGGCGTCAAGAGTTGCGCGTGTGTGCGTGCGCGCGCGCGAGATAGTGTGGAACGTGGGCTTGCGTGCAAAATACATGGAGGTGTATCAGCGGAGGTGTATCAGCGCTTCGGCTCGTTCGTACGGAGGGGCGAGCTGCGGTAGATACACGGAGGGGAGAAACGCGCGGCGCTCCTGAGAGCGAGAGGCGAGCGTTACAGACAAGACAGCGCGACGACGTCGACGACGACTCGGAACGTCGGTCAGCCGCCGGCAGTGCTTCACACATAACGGCCCGGTAAAGGCGTGTGCGTGCGTGCGCGTGTGTGTGTGCGTGCGTGCGTGTGCTTGCTGGTCGTCCCGAGGTGACGAGAGGAGCTTAATCGCGTGTCTAATACGTGTGTGAACTTTGAATGAGGCTTGAGAAAGGGAAAGGAAAGGGCAGCATCGCCGAGCCAGGGGCCGAAAGTGCTACAGGCTAAGGTCACAACACAACGTAAGAACGAATAAAGCGAACTTGAAGGAGGCTTCGCGTTCGCGACGGTGGCGCAAAGAGCCTTGGACAATACAGACCCGAGCGACAAAGTTGCCGAGACTTCAATTAAAACTTCGTTAATTAAAGACTAATTTGTTACCATTAAAAAAAATAGAAAAAAATCGTTCGCTTCTCGTTTTTTTTTCGTAAAGATGCCTCTTTCGTCAATCGGACTCAACACAGCGGACACTAATTCTCCCGACCTCGGTTTATACCTCTTCTCTATCTTACACTCGCGTTCTTTACCGAACTATATCTGACTCCTTTTATCTATCTTTATCTGTCCGTCCGTCTCTCTCTTTCTCTCTCTCTCTCCTGAGGGATCTTCTCTCACGCATTTGCCTTCCCCCACCGTCTTTCCGACGCCTCTACACCGACTCTCTGTTATATTCACGCGAAGAGATTCTTCACGCCGCGACAGTTATTCCCCGGCAGCGCCTCGGTCTTTGAAACCCAATGAGGAAACCACTTCGGTCGCGACTATGAAAACTTTTCGAGCTTTTCATATATAACATATACATAACACGTCGCTGTTTTGTCACTGCCCGGCGCCGGCAGTCCGGGTGTGATCGATTCCGAGCCGTTTTAGTTTATTTTCTTTCTTCGATAATAATATCCACCCCTCGAATCTTCGACGATTTAAGGCTGTCGTAAATAATTATTATTTTAGCATTCTGGCTGCCCTTTCTTTTAGCAATCTACCCGACCAGACGTATCGACGTCCTTGGACGTACTATAACCGACCGCCGAATCTATATATTTTCGGTACTTCGATTTTTAGCTCGGGCAGCGTTGCGTGCTCAGGCGACACGCAATAAGCCGAGGCAACCGCCACTTTTCGAAGTTGATCGAACTTCCCCGCCGAGCTCTACTCGCCGGTACCTTTAACACCGCGGAAGGCTTACTCATCCTGCATGTACCCGCGGTTGGTTCGCCGTGCGCGAAAATATTACCCGACTGTTCGAAGAACCGACCTACCTCGCCCAAAGTATATCTGTACATACGGTTTGTACACCAACGCCGCTCCGCACGGCAATCCTGCAGTGTGTACGCAACACCGCGGCGAGGACCGACGGCAGACCCGATAATTCGTATGATCTCATCACGCAGATCATGTGTGACGAATGTCACTCGATATTAACGCCCGGCACGAACACTCCACCATTGATCGCGGTCGGCACTTTACCAGCGAATGAATTCCTCGAACGATACTTGTAATCTAATAAAAATACAATTACACTTAAAATCAATCGTTCCGCTTCGTGAATAATAATAATGATAGTACCATCTCTGTAACGAGTACAGATTTAACAGTAAACGGTTTTAAAAAATACTGGAGCCTCAGAACCATTAAAATCTAAATGTAAAATAATAATATAATAATAATAATAATAATAATATTTTTGTATCGCGTACAGATCTGATGGTAAGAGATTTTAAAAATACCAGAGCCGTAGAATCCTTCAAATCTAAATGTCTTCGCTTCACGAATAATAATAATAATATAATTTTTGTAACGAGTATAGATTTAATAGTAAACGGTTTAAAAAATTACTAGAGCCTCAGAACCATTAAAATCTAAATGTGTAATAATAATAATAATAATAATAATAATAATAATAATAATATTGTAACCCGTACAAATCTGATTGTAAGAGATTTAAAAACTACCAGAGTCTTAGAATCCTTCAAATCTAAATGGCTTTGCTTCGTGTATAATAATAACAATATAACTTTTGCAACGACTATAGATTTCTTAGCGAGAGATTAAAAAAACAGGCTCGAGCCGAGTCATTGAAATTCACGGAACGCCGCTGAACGTACTACGCTGCAGAGTATAATCGTAATAATGAGTAATCCGCCTGATGCGTTCATTGTTATCCAAGTGGGGAACGACTCTGGTCAGATTAGATTATTAGTCGGTTTATCCACACATCCGTTCTCCGATCCTCTTGCCGATATAACTTTCACTAACTAACTCTGTATGTTTTTTTTTCATTGCAGTCTCGACGAGGGTAAACGAAGGGCGGGTTCCAATTTGACGGACCGGATTACGCACGAGGGCCGTGCCGCTTGCGTTGCGATCGAGCAAAATAATTTTAAAAAATCATCGTGGGCGCCTAAATGTTCCGATGCCCGATCAATGCAGACCTCGCCGGAGGGACAGTCGGTCAGAGACGCTCCTGCCGAGCCTCCCCAGCATCGACGGCCTCGAATCCAACGGCTCACCGATATCGGCCTCACTCGGAAGTTCTTGGATTCGCCAATGATTGTACAAAAATAGAAGAAACATCGTGGCGACTGAAAGGTCCTCATCGTCGACTCCCGACGATAACTCTCTCTCCCGCTCCGCATCGACGAGTCGCTGCGAGTCGGTAGGATCGAGAGAAATAAACAAAATACTCGAAGAAGAAGCACGTTGACGTCATTAGGTGCACCGACCGACGGCCTCTCAAGGACCCTGGGGCACTCGAGGAAAAAAAAGGTCCCATTGAATCTCGAGTTCCCGTAAACAGAGAAGGGAAAAAAACGAGGAAATTCGTGAGAAGCGGTCGACGACTGGTTACACTCAACGGCCTCGCTCGCAACTGTTCTTCGGGAGAGTTACGAGTCCTTTGATTCGCTTGCGTATTCATGAAAACTGGAGTAAATCACCGATTCGACGAAGCGTATGCGATAACGCGCTTATCTGCCCGGCCGGGTGGGGAGAGAAATATTACAGCAAGTCAGGACAATACCGCATGTATTGCCGCATGTATGTAAGCGGCATTGCCGCTTATATTTAGAATTCGCGAATAATATAGGACCGCGCGTTGCTGACGCTCCGCTGCACGTTACTACACGAGCGTATTGTCACGTTCTTTAAACGCTTCAATCTCACGTCGTCGTGATAGCCTACGCCCGGCGACGCCAGTCATGCAGAGGGCTCGGGAGCGAGCTCATTGAGGCGGAGATCTCGAGAGAACCGGCGTCGAAGGGACGACGAAGTTTCGGGTTCGACCGAAGGGACGTTATGGAAGGCTCGGCTGTGCCCCATCTGGAACAAGCGGCCTCGGCCGCCTGCTCGATGGCCACGAATTTTCTCGCGCCGGTCAAAACCGACCGTCAGATATACGAGAACTCGATGCTCGAGGACGATCCGAACGCGAACTCGGTGGTGCTGAGGACCGCGACGGATCGGACGGTGCCCAGATGGGGACCGAGCCACAAGGGAGCTCAGGAACTCGCCAATCTCTACAGCACCGGTGAGCCATTGGACGAGTTGTCATATTTTTTAGGGCGGTTTTTAGTTACGGCGCAATGGAATGATTTTGTACGTTTTTTCTGTTTTTTTTTTCATACGTTCGCATCCCGGAGGTATCAATTTAACGCCCACGGTTCTGTAGAGTGGGTGGAACGTTGAATGTAACGGAAAGCGAATGGCATGACACTGAAGCAACGCTCGCTTTTTTTTGTACGGAACAGACACGCTACGATGAACATTGTTAAATTATATAAATGAAACGACGGAGTTTCTTACATAATTCGTGGTAAGAGTAGCTTCACTAGTGTCTTAATAGTGGAATAGCTTCAATAGTGTCTTAAATTATATAAACAAAACTACAGATTTTCTTTAATATTTCCAAGGACCAGACGACAAAAGTTCGTTACGGAAAATCGGAAGAAAAAAATTATCAATTCCAATTATGGTATTTGTAATACCAACTGTCGCGTAACTCTTTATTATAATAAAGAGTTACGCGATAGCTTCAATAGTGTCCTGAATTACATAAATAAAACGACAGAGTTTCTTAAACAATTCGAGGTACAAACGACAAAAATTCATGACAGAAAATTGGAACAAAAAAAATTATAAATTCCAATTACGGCATTGGTATTATAAAGAGTTACGCGATAGCTTCAAGGGTTCTTAACTTACATAAATGAAACGCCAGAGTTTCTTAAATAATTCTAAACTACAGATTTTCTTAAATATTTCAAGGACCAGACGACAAAAGTTCGTTACGGAAAATCGGAAAAAAAAATTATCAATTCCAATTACGGTATTTGTAATACCAACTC
>JAPYZD010001290.1:0-22024 GCA_030522725.1 Ichneumoninae sp. B BG-2022a
TTCTGAACTCGTGTGATTGCAACACTCGCCTTCGGCTCGTGCTGCAAACTCACACTCGTCACAAAAAGTTTTTTCGCACTCGTATCGAAATGTACTATTATATTATAAAATTTATTCATAAAGCTTCGGCCATTAAGCCGATAGCGACACAACTGTGAATCCACCTTAAGATGAACGGAACCTTCGACTCAAGAAAGTAAAAAAAATAAATTGCAAATTGTGCCGCACTCCCCCGTGCATCGAGCAAATTGCGAATGTTCATGGGTGGTCCAATAGGCATGATTGAGTGTGCTTCGCCGACAATTCGAAAAAAAACGTATACAAAGAAAAGTTTGCGTCTTCTCGCGTGCGTGTTCAAAGTAGCGCATACAATTTTATAAATTACGACGGATGTAAGTGCATCGGGGACACGCGGAAAGGCGCGATCGCATGCAAGCCGTGCGGGTGTTATTTCCGTAATCGTAAAACGTAAGTTCTCGGCTCTCGAGGTAGAGCCGTAAAGCTTTCGAAAATCGCGCATAGGAATGCTTACCTATAACAGCGTGTACACCTTGTGGGCGACCAATGCAGTTTGCCGCGGAAGATTCAACGCAGCGAGGAGTCCGAGCGGTGGCAGTTATACACCGTAAATCAGAATAGGACGTCCACGTATGTGGCATAACGATTCATATTGTAGTACGGAATATTCCGCGCGCAATAATCTTACATCTTAAGTGGAAGTTGTTTCTTCGCTTGCCATCAATTACATTGTACTGGGACTGCGAGGCAAAGTCCTGAAAACCCGGATTGCAGAAGTTTTACTTTGATTACCGGACCACTGGAAAATTGTCAATTTTTTTCTTATTTAAGCCTAACAGGCAGAGGAAATCTCGCTGGCGCCTGCTCTTCGCGGGCTCAATTGCATCTTAAGTGGAAATGTTTTTTTCGCTTGTCATCAATTACGTTGTAGTTGGAACTGCCCGAAGCAAAGTCCTAAAAACCGATCAGTGGGCTATTGCAAAGTAGTTTATTTTGTCTTATTTAAGCGCAATAGGGAGGAAAAATATCGAACCTTGAAATATAACTGGCATCGACGGTGTGCTTCGCGGGCTAAATTACATCTTAAGTGAAAGTGTTTTCTTCGCTTGCCATCAATTACATTATAGTTGGGACTGCGCGAAGCTGAGTCGTAAAAACCTGAGTTGCAGAATTTCCAGCTTTATTAGCGGACTATTGCAGAATAGTAAATTTTTTATTATTTGAGCCCACCAAGGTGGGAAAACATCAAAAGTCGAAATATAACTGGCAACGACAGTGCGCTTCGTGGGCTCAATTAGCTCGATTAGATCTTAAGGGGAAGTGTTTTTTTGCTTGCCATCAATTGTACCTGGGACTGGTCGAAGCAGTCCTAAAAACGTGAATTGCAGAAGTTCCAGATTGATTAGCGAACTGTTGCAAAATGGTTATTTTTTCCTTATTTAAGTGCAACAGGGAGAGACAACGCGTTTCGCGGACTCAACGATAAGTTAAGGCTATAATAGCCAAAACAAATTGTTTACCTTCCACTAAAACTGAAGTGGGTCATTAAAAAAACACATTAAGAAAGTCATTTTTAGAGTTTCTGGCTCGACCGAGGTTCCTCCTGATTAGCTTCGGTCCACAGCCAATCGGCATACGATTAAATTCGAAAATGAGACTCGTCAATATTTCGATACTTTTTTCCTAACACGAATTATTTTCAAATATACTATACCTTCCTCCCGAGTCAAGGAGCTACATACGTGTATAATTATCGAAGCTATATTAACACGTAATTGAATAATCTATTTATACCCAACCCGTCCGTTTATCGCTCATCCCGATCATCAATTAACTTCTACAGTTCGCTTACCTTCCCGGCACATAGGATGAAACCGAGAACATTGGCCGGTCCATATATCATCGATTTAAATGCTAATAGGCGTGAGCCATATTCCCCACGTTTACCCCTACCTATATCTTCGATTCCTTCTTCTTCCGCCTCGCAGGTGCAACGTCCAACCTGCTGGCCCTCGTTCTACCGCGGTATCGACAACAAAAACTGGTGCCCATAGGATCGAGTGGGAGGAAAAGCGCCATACCTCCTCCTTATCTACGTCCTCTTAAAATAAAAAAAATAAGAACAAGCACTTCGCAAAGTCACGCACGGAGACGAATGTCAGAGTCGCCAGGTCTCACTTTGTCCGTGTGTATATATATAGTTTTCCTATATATATATGTGTTTTTCGTTATCGTATTTTTATTGTCTTTTGTTTTTGTTTTGGCTTATGCGGATTGGCGCGATTTGTTCGTGTATGAGATGTTTTTGTACACGGAGAAAAAAAAATTGTTGGGACAGCAAGAATTTTCTACCGTAACTCATGTACCTGCTAACATAGGGACAACAAAATATTTTGGTGCGAAAACAAATTATTTTGCTGCCACAACAATAAATTATTAACGATCTACATTTTGTTAAAGAAACAGAACTATTTTTCTCCGTGTACCTGGGCACGGTGTTCTTAGTTCCAGTTCCAGTTCTTAGTTCCAGAACACGAAATAAATAAATCTATCTATCTATACATAATCTTCCTATACATAAGTACTTTTCCTATATGTATAGGGGAGAGCGGGGCAAAATGGAGCAACGGGGCAAAACGGGGTTTTTGGACAAAACTAAATTTTCCAATAATTTTTGGATCGCACAAGGTGGCAAAACTGGGCAGAAAAGTCTGATGTATGCGATAGGGCGAATTCGGGCATCCAAAAATCATTGGAAAATGACGTTTTCCCCAAAAACCCCGTTTTGCCCCGGTGCCCCATTTTACCCCGCTCCACCCCATATACATATACTCTTCCTATATATATTCGTAGTGTTGCTATATATAAATACATCTATACACATACATATGTATATAGAAATATCCACACACGCAGCCACGTACGTTTAGTTAGCATATATACCTACATAAGAGGTGAGCTCCGGTGCTCCGCCCCGGGAACACGGGCAACATGGCCGCTGAGGGACGGATTGGCGGAGGCCCGAGCCGCGACGCCCGACGTCGTCGTGACGCCCGCGCTTCACTCACCAACAGCCAGAAGAAGCAATAGCAGGGGTCCCGCGATTCAAACGACGAGAGTCTCGCTCGAGAGTCCGCGGCGGTTTGCACCATTCTCTCACTCCCTCGCTCTCTCTCCTCCTTTTTTCTCCCCCCCCTCCCTCCCAAACCCCCCCGTATGGCACTCCTTTCGCGGCAGTGCACGGGCTCGAGGCGCGATTCGAGTCGTCGAGAGACTCGAGTGGACGAGCCCGTCGAGGAACTCGCGCGCCGTGGCTCTCTCTCGGTCGCCGCCCACCCTCGCTCGCACACCTTCGCCGCCTCACGATTTCACCGCCGAACGTCCATCGGCCGCACAGAGTCGTCTCTCGCTCGTACAAACCCCGCCAGCATTTGGGAATACATGTATATACATATAGTACGTGTGCACACTGCACAAAAAAATTGTAAATTTAATGTAGCGAACTGGCAGTTTTTATGCAAAAACCGGTACATTCAATTTAATGGACAATTGTAATGAAAAATTAATATGCTTTTTCATTGAAATTAAAGTATGTTGTTAAAAATGAAGAATTCCCAAGATTTATAATACACCTAGCATTAATTTTTCATCACAATTGTACATGGAATTTAATATACCAGTTTTTGTATAAAAACTTCCAGACCGGTGCATTAACTTTTGTAAGATTTTTTTCACAGCGTTTGCTACTTGTATATATAAAGACCACAGGCGGGGTCTAGACGATATATGTATATCCATAAATACATATATGTACTTGCGGATAAAGTAGTTTATAGTCATTCGTTGTCATTTGAAGTGAAAGACTGTAGATAACATACAAAAAGTAACTTGTTCCACTTCTAACGCGCACTACTATGTATGCATGCGTATATACATTTGTGTATAATTGTCCCATTAAAGCAGAAGCGGATACATAACCGGCGGGAAGATTCTACGAACTCGCGGGCGATAACGAGCAGCATAAACGAATAACTCAGCAAAGGCTGTATTTATATCGCAAACTTGTCCCGCTATCAGTGAAATTATAGAGTAGCTGGGAATTGCTGAGAAGCGCTCCAGATGTAACAATACCTGCGACTATCGGGTAATTGATGGATCGATCGCGCCAACTGTATTGCGCAACGAAACGACTTACAATTATCGGCGCGTGTGCGTTTCGTAACAGGATAATGAATGACATATCGATTCGGCAAGACTGCGGCGAAATTTCGGCCTTTTTCGGGTAATAAAAATTAAATAAAACCAACGGTTTCATCGACAAAGTGTTTCATTCAATTATTTGAATGAAACGCTATCGAACACAGGTTTTCGTTCAGGTTCAGACTCTGAACGCAGCTTCAGAGAACCCAATTTGGCCCCGAATCGTAATTTTTTTCTCACCTACTCGAAACAATTATTACACTGATAAAAAAAATACGGTTGAATAAACTAAGCTTCGGGCAGGGATGTTCAAATAAACATTTACTTGGCCGAACAAAATATTTTAATGAATTAGAAATATTTTGATGGAATCACCCAATAAATTGTTGAACTAACCAATTTTTTGGCTGTACCAACAAAATATTTTGTTGAACGTCCCTGCCCGAATCTTAGTTGATTCAACCGTGTTTTTTTATAAGTGTACAAATGTTTATTATCTATTTTTACATCAATTTTATCAATTTCTTTTCGAGCCCAATTTTTAGGCGCCTGAAGATGTCTGCATCACATCAAATTTAATCTTTGGCCAGTATTTGTCAATGCACTGCTTTAGAAAGAAAAAAAAATGTTCAGTTGTAGAATTTTATTCTCTAAGCGGGAACGCGGGAGTGCATCGGGGACGCGGGGGGGGGGGGGGGGGGAATGAATGTGTTCGAAATTAATTCATACACGAAGCCCCGTCCGGGACTCGTAGATGCGTTATTATCCGCGATATTCATAACCCCCGATCCAGTTTCGTCCCACGCGGCAAGGAGGGACTCAAAGCTTTCGGTTTATTATATAGCCGATACACCGTTATTGTATGTATATTCCGTGGGTCCCCGTCGGGGTGCGAAGCGTTGCGAAATTGAGTGACAGTCCGGTGGACCCGGGGGCGAGCACAGTTCGCCTGCTACTCGCAACGCCGTCGCCGATTAGTCGTGGATCTCCGAACGCGTTTGAAAAAAAAAAACGCCCCGAAGGACGTAGCGCGTTTCTACGACTGACAGCAGGTTTCGGCTTTTGCGGTGGGAGTTTTTCTTTTTTTTCCATTATCCTCGGCCATTCTATTTACGAGACAGGGTGGCGTCCGGGTCAAATACAATATCTCCCGGCTGATGAGGAGGAGTCGCAGAAGCGGCAGCGCGTCCTTTACCACGGCTGCCGGTTTCGCGAATGCTCGTGTAAAAAAAAAATTAATTGTATAATACGATTTACGCTCGAAGACGTAATTTCAACGCGATATTCAATTTGTGAACTGTCAATCGAGGAACTTTGTGTTTTCCTCGATAGCCAAGCCGAGGTGTCTTCGACGTCGGGAGAGATAAAAAAAAGACTATCAGCGCTACCGTGAGTGACGCCCGAGAAAACCGGGCGCGGAGGCCCGACGAAGTTGAAAAATATATGCACTGACGAGGAAGAATTATCGACAGTCGAGAGAGACGTGGAAAAGATCCGGGGGGCTTCTCAGGCGCCACCTGTTGAACGCCGTCCGCCCGATGGATGAGAGTTTTTCCCATGACGTTACACACGAATATGAACAAACGCGGACGAGGCAGACTCTACGAGATATGTATCTCCGAAAAGATGAAGAAAGAAAAAAAGAGAAATAAAAACTTTTCCGAGGGGTATAAACGACGCCCGGCATTAGCATAAACCTCCGAGACCATAGTGTGTCACTCGGTTCTTTCACGAGTCGGACGTAGCCGGTGTAACAGGTATAAAATAGCTGCCACAACGAGAGAGGAGCCCATATACTAGTTATAGAAGCTGTATATATGTCCCGGGAATTATCGCTCGACGGCTCTCCCACACACTGTCCGAGTGGAAGATCGACAAGAAAGAAAAAAAAAAGACTTCTCGATCCTTCTCATTCTCGAATCTTTCATTCCGCTGCGTTCTTCGCCCGGGCGTCAGCCTCCCCGCCGGGCGATCCCTCGGTTTCCCCGCTCGTCCGTCTCTCTCCGTCTCGCGAGTTCCCGCTCGGATAGATTTTGGGACGCGCGACGAGAGATCATCCTAGCAGATAAATCCGATCGTTGGTCTACTTTGGCCGATCGCTCCCGGGTGATCGCTCAAAGGGCCTGCCGAGGGGGGCCGCCACGAGCGAGGGAAAGCAAAAGCCAAAGAACGACTTGGCCGATGCGTACCGAGCTGAACAGAAAGTGGGGGGAGCGGGGGAAGGGTGTGGATTGGCTGAAGCTGCGGTTGTTCTGGCGAGGCTCGAGTATGCCCCGCGCACCGCGGGAGGCTCCAGGTATCCCGTTGTACACGGATAAGATCATCGCCGCTGATAAAAGGACCATTTCGAGGATTCGAGGGTGTCGGTAAATGTCCTTTAGTAAAGTTCCGTCTCGCTCTCATTTGTCGGCATTAACGGCATTAGCATTGTTATTCGTCCTTGCGACTGGTCACGTGCCTTGCACGAGGCTGTTAAAGCGCCATTTTTTTTCTTTCTGTATCTACGTTTCCGCACCCTATTTCCCGTCAGCTGATTTTTCATGTTCGCAGAGGTTACGTTACGTCGATGTGTATAGTTAACCGCGCGGAGCTGCGGGGAGACAGGTGGAGTGATGCTGCGTCACGCCCGTGAGCCCGAGAGACGAATCTTCAGCGCACGCGGGGGAGCAAACTTCTCGCGGTTAAGTATGATGTCGACGCTCCAAAGCCGTATCAATCACCGGGGGGCCCCGGCGAGGGAAAGAACGAAGCTGTACGCGCCGAGCTGACCGAGACGGCGCGGTCGCTGTGATGCAGAAACATTAAGGACGACCGGTCGACTTTGTCGCGTGGACGACTCTCCGGAGCCGCTCTCTGTTTATACTATTTTTGGGGCTGACAACGAGAGTCGCGTTTTGACTCCTGCTAGGCATCCGGAAGCCAGACTTAAATCGACATATTGCAAGCACGTTGCGAAACGGTGTGCTTCTCGTTTCGTACCGTTGAAACTGCGTTACGGTATTTATTCGCTTCCGAATTGACGAGGAAATTCCCTCTGAGAGAAGCCTTTTCTATTTTCTGACGGATTGTAATTCGCACGGGGACGTTTAATGCGCCGCGTTGGCATAAACTAATCGCAAATCATGTCTTGATCAATTTTAATTAACGTCAATATAAGCGAAGTGCTATTGACAGTGTAATAAATGATTAATGCTGCTATAAATTATGGTCTGTTTGCGCCTGATAGGTGATTTGCATATCTGTTAGTTCGGGGTGTTCTGCGATAGAGGGTGGCGTCTCTCGGGACTCACCGGTGTAGGCATCGCTGGATGAACGCGCCAACTCGCCGGTACTCAAGCTCGATCGGCAATTATTTTAATTTTAACATTATTCTTTATATTTAGTCGTAATCGTCGAAAGCTTTTCCTCATCTTCATTATTAAGACAATCGATAAAAATGGAGAGGACTTACCGAGAAGTATGAACCGCCTTGCAGATCCTGAAGACCGGAAACTTCGGGCAACTCAGTCCTCGAGTTTATCGTGCATTCCCATCGCGAGGAATGAACCAGCAGCTGATGAATCGAAGACTCCGTTCAATCTCTCTAGAAACCTTTCTTGACGGAGCTCCCTGCATCACCGACGCGAGGAAAGAAGCCGGAGAAAGATAAAACAGAACCGCATTTTATCGATCAGTCTCTCGGTTTCGACGCTTCCTGTTTTCGTTAGTAGAAAAGAAACGAAAAAGCATGTCATGCGGGAATAAGATTAAGGAAAACCAGATGAACATTTTTTCATCATTGCTGTGTTATCGAACACTGCATTAACGAATTTTCAGACGCGGAGCGCCTTTGTTTACGGTCCGGCGAGAACCAAACAGAAAATTGATTACCGTACAGCAGCGCCGCCAGCGGCGAATCAGTGGAAGCTCGGTCAGCTGACTGGCTCATCCAAGCGTCAGAGTACGTATTTATAAATAAAGAAAATACCCGTCAGGCAGATATTCCGTCGCCTGACGAATTAAACAAAGTTCGATAAGTGAGTCCCGTTCACGATGGTGGACATTAAGAACAACGTGAGTTTCGCCTGTCAGCGATGCTTGCAACCGCTCAGGCTCGATCCGAGCTTCGATCATCTCGGGGAACACACACTCGCCGAACTCTCACGTAGGTAATTTCTGTTTCGAATGATGAAAAAAAAAAATTTCCACGCGCGAGGCGGGTTACGATCTCGCTGCCTTTGCGTATTCTTCTTGTCGTCCCGCTTACAAAAAAAAACGATCGTATCCGCTCTCGTAAAAGCACCATTAAAGCAGTTGTTATCTCGCAAAGTACGTACACTGACAAGCCGACTTAAAAAAATTCGTACCCAAATTCGTAACTATGCAAATTCATTGAACAGCCTTGATTGCGAACAGCTTTCCATTGGCTAATTACTTGTCCGCCTCTACGACTATAGCCTCACGAGCTTTCCTAAATAATTCTCTAAGATCCGATGTGTATTTCCACGCTGCAGCTATTCAAGGAGCAACATAAATATGAAAAGCAAACTTTCTTTTTTTTTTGTCTAATGCTGTTTTTTTGTGTAATGCAGTGCCCATACAGCAACAAGTGGTGGGCGAAATAGAGCCCCAGAGCGGCAGTTTGGAGCACCTGGTACCTCCGTTCAGACTGACTGAGTCAGCGAACGGCACAAATGGCTTCATGCTTGTGGGGGATTCCGGGGAGACCGAGAGTTTGTGTCATCATCTGAGGGTAAAGATTTCCGATACTTCCAACGGCCACTGAAAAGTAGTTTCTTTCTAATCGAAACTTGTAAATTCTGAACAGGTGCGAGCGACGCTGTTCGATATACTCAGCAGCAGCAGTTCGGCTGATCATCCGCTGTGTGACGAATGCACGGACAGTCTGTTGCTGCTGATGGACCAGCAGCTCAGAATGACCGAAGGAGAATGGTCCGATTACAACGAGTACTTGAAGAAGCTGGAAATCGAGCAGCGCCATCATGAGCATGAGAGTGTGGAGATGGAAGGTCTCGCCAAGGAACTGCAGGACGTGAAGGCTGAGGAGGAGAGAATGATAAGGGAATTGGAGGCTCTCAGAAAGGAGGAGGCGGCGACGACCAACGCGATTGCCCAGCAAGCCATCGAGAGGGAGAGATTGCAGAGCGAGGAGGAGAGATACTGGAGAGAATATTCGAGGCACAGAAGGGACTTGATACTCGCGGAAGACGAATGTCGCAGGTACGGAACGCAGCCGATTTTTTCTATTTGCTAACTATGAAAAAAATGCTGTATTCAAATTCGCATAGTGTAAGAAGTTTTTACGATAAATTGAATACAACTAAGATTAGCGCTTGATATGTTCAAAAGGAATATTCGGTATTGACAAAAGTTTAAGCATTAAAACTTCATAATTAAAAAAAAAATTAATATCGATAAAATATTGAACGAAATTTCTAACTTTCCTTTTTTGCGTATTTCCAACAGCTTGGAATGCCAGTTGGCCTACGCAGCCTCGCAACTCGAAAGACTGAAGAAAACTAACGTATTCAACGCGACTTTTCACATCTGGCACTCGGGCCACTTCGGGACGATAAATTCCTTCAGACTGGGAAGACTGCCGAGCGCCCCGGTCGACTGGAGCGAGATAAATGCGGCTTGGGGACAAACGACGCTCCTCCTCACAGCCCTGGCGCGCAAAATGAACTTAACTTTTCAGCGTTTTCGACTGGTGCCGTTTGGCAATCACAGCTACATCGAGGTGCTCGACCAACGTCGCGAACTGCCGTTATACGGAAGCGGCGGATTCAAATTTCTCTGGGATACGAAGTTTGATGCGGCTATGGTGGCTTTTCTCGACTGCCTCCAGCAGTTCAAGGAACAGGTGGAGAAGGGCGACAGCGGTTTCTGTTTGCCCTATCGAATGGATCGGGGCAAGATCGAGGACTCTGCGACGGGAAACTCTTACTCCATAAAGTAACGTATTTCGTTTATTATCACAGCGAACAATTTTCATTATCGTTAATTAACACTCAACGCCGGAAGATTCGTGGCAAAGACGCGGAGCTATGGAATTCGCTTCGATATTAACCAAACGCAAAAATAAAACAGCGAAAAAAAATCCTCTCTTCTTACAGAATCCAGTTCAATTCCGAAGAGCAATGGACGAAAGCCCTCAAGTTTCTACTGACGAATCTGAAGTGGGGTCTCGCTTGGGTAAGCTCGCAGTTCACGAAAGACGAGGCCGAACACTAAACATCGTCGAATATTCTTTTTTTTCTTTCCTGTCGCAAATTGGCTCGTGCCTAATTTTCGTAACTGTGTCACAATATCTCGTGTAAATACAATGCCCCTTTGTAAATAATAAAAAAAATTAAACAAAAAAAAAATCTACAATTATAATTATAAATTACCTATAGTAAACATACCTATAATTCGAACCCTGGCACGGCGACTCGTTATATTATTGAACCATAAAGACGGGGATAATGTCTTAACGATTTATGAACAATGTTGAGTTTTATTAGTCAAAAACCAGAGAATGCCGAAAATAAAGCCGGGTGGGCTCGGTACTTCATCCGATGTGATGTAGTCTCTTGCCTCCTGGACGCTCATTTCAATAACTTCGATAAGTTCGCCCTCCGATTCTGCGCCTCCTCCTGTAATTACAGTAAATATTACATTGACAATATTTGCACTGCAGTCACCGCGTTGTTTTTTTCGCGATACTTACCAGGATGGACATGCATTGCGTCTGTGACCTCCGCGTAAAACAGCGTGTGCCTGGCAGCAGTGGTCGCGACGTTTCTGCAACAATTTAATTATCTCCTAATCGACTTCAAAGACCTATCGACGAAGTGGAAATTTCTTTTTTCCAAAGAATCTTAATTGGAGTAAAAGTAATTGGAGTTAAAGTACATTACTACTTGTACAATTCATGCTACACATTAGTTCTGCATTGGAACAATATATCAGTGTTCGTAGTAGTTATTTGCCTGGCTCTCATCTACATTGATAACTATAATCTTAAACTTGATCTTAAACTTAAACTATGGTTAAAAAAAAAATGAAAACTCAACCACCGAACTGATGAGCACCGAGCGATCAGGTACTCAAAGTATTTATCACTACTTAGCAGTGATAAGTCAAGAACATTCTGCAAAAAATGGAATGATTTTTAAATCAACTTTAAAGATCTATCGATGAAGTAGAAATTTTTTTTTTTTCAACCAATCGTAATTCAAACCATGCGAAGGCTGCAAAGTACTCTGAGTATGGAGTCAAGCACCAAGTATTTGAACCAATGACCATCATCTCATGTACTCACAGTAATGAGTACTCAACGGTCAGGTCCTTGTATTTATTGCTAACTTATACTATTTGCGTTGGGACAATTTGTCAGTACTCGAGGAAGTTATTTGCCTCGCTCTCATCTTAATCGACAACTAGCTAGCCTGAAGCAAATTTCTCTGGAGGAAAAAAATCTCTCATATACACACACACACACACACCTGTAAGTAATGATCTGCGTGAAGGCCGATGCAGGAGCTTCGTAGCCGCACTCCTCCCTCAATTCGTCTCTCGCAATCTCGATGAGCGGAATATCCTTATCGACGATGCCAGCGCAAAGTTCAAGGGTTAGGCCACTTTCCGGAGGATACTTGTCGGTGTCAACCGGTCCCTGTTTCTCCGGGAGGTTGGCGTAGTACGCGGCAGGTCGAAATTGCCTGACGAAAACGAGCCTCTTCCTAGTTGTATTGAATATGAGTATGCTCACGCTCTCGTGCGATCTCGTGAGGTCCCAGGCCTTCGGCTGGCCGTCTTGGAGAAAATTAATTCGCACGGGTCTCAGCCACGGCGAATCATTCGGCATTGGCACGATTTCTACGTCTCGCATGTCGAGCATTTTTTTCCGCACGATCTTGTTTCGCTCATCCTGTGCCTTGTCGCACATTTTTTCAACGACAAAAAATAACGAGCTGCCACACGACGGGAACGCACGAGTGTCACTGCAAGGTTGATAACAAGCGAGCTGCGCGAGATGCACTCTATATGCGTCGGTACCGCGCATGACGTTCGCACAAACGCATCGCGCGCGCGCGCGCGTCGAGGAAAAATCATATTCCTGGTTAGATAACATTATCTCGATAGAGTCGGATCGTCCGATTGATTGCTTTACATGCGTAATTGTGGGAATGCGAGAACAAACCCGTGACGAGGAATCCTTGAAATTGTTGCATCGCTGACTGTTAAGCTTCTCTCGCGAAGACTGCTGCGCGCAACCTTGCAGAAGTTCGAGCGCTGCGCGCACTAGTCAAATGAGTGCTAAATTTTTGTAATCATTTAATGACTATTTTATTTTATTTTATTTATATACATATATTTGTATATACGGGACAAGCCCTTTGTGACATGATTGATAAATACAAGTGTGCGCATGCACGCATAATGTGCCTATAACATTATATGAAAATGTTATGAGCAGAGTACAGAGTATAATAGTAATTTGTGTTAAAGCATGTATCCCTAACATAAAAAACCATTAATCGAAATAGATTTCCAAAGACTTTAAGTGGTTGGCTACAATCTTCAGGACTGTACGTATTAGTTAAGTTTTTTTCGAGGAAAAATCCATTGCTTTTGCTTCTATTAAAAACTTTTATTTTGAAAACGATAAAAAAAAGTTCTCACGCGCATTACATTCGTGCTGCGCATCTAAAAGTCTAAACACGAAAATCCTCACGCTCCCCGGCGTCCTTTATTTAACTCGCAACCGACCCAGATACAAATTCAATGTATCTGCAGTGTGGACGTCGAATACCTCGCTAACGATGTCGTTCGATGCGTCGAGTTACACGCGTTCCAAATCTACCACTGCGGCAGGAATAATCGTCGCGGAATGTCGCGCGCGCTGGAAACGGGTCTGGCGCGCCGCATCTTGTTTACCGACCGTCGGTCGCCTCACTTTTTCCCTTTCTTCCCCTTCTTCTTGTCGGTCTTCTTGTCCCGATCGCCCTTGAAAGCGTCGGTTATCTCTTGCAGCTTGACCTGCGTCTCGACGTGCACGACATCTGGTTTTCTGTGATAACGATTAACCGCAGCCGACGGCGAAAATTCTATCTCCATGTCGGAAGCCGTCGAGCTCGAAGCCACAGAGGCCTCGTCTCTGTTCCTCTTCGCGATCTTGAACTGCAGCGGTTTCATGGGTTCCTCCAACTTCGGAACCTCCATTCTATCCTGCTTGATCGGATACATCGTTACGTAATAAGTTCCGTCCTTTCGGTTTATGTGCAGAGTCGCGGGCGGCTCGATTTCCTCCTTCTCCTCCTCCCTTCTTCTTCGCTGGCTCTTCTTTACCGACGGCGCCTCCTTGTGGCCCTTCGTGCGCTTCCCCCTGGATGGCGCCGACCTCGATCTCGAGCGCGACGACGACGATCTCGACCTTGTTCTCGACTTGCGGCCGTCGAGCCGCTTGGCCTCCCTGAGAATCTCGCTCACGTGACGAGCGATGGCGCCCGGCCTCCAGCCCGGTCGCGGCTTGAGCCTCCCGACCGTTTCGTTGAGGTTCCAGAGCCAACCCATGTTTCCGGGCACCCGATGACGCTCCTCGATGCAATTCTTGTGACCGCACGTCGGGCCCGAGTACTCGTCGCCCGCCGAGTAGACGAAGCGCGTCGCTCTTCTTACCGATCGTCCGGACGATCTCTTCCTGCCGATTCCGTCGCCTCCGGCGCCCTGCGGCGAAGACCCGGTGATCGAACGCCTCTTGCTCGACCCCCGCCTGCCTCCCGAATTTCTGGCACCGTTCGCACCTGCGGGGCCCACGGGCTTCGCTGCCGGCGCTTCTTCGACGGCCTCGGTCACCTCCTGCGTTCTCCGCTTCGCTCTGCACGCCGGTTCTCCACAGGGACCAGCCTCGACCTCCGCCGGCGAAGAGCTCGCCTCAGTCTCCTTCGTCCTATCCTTGTCGCTTCTTCGCCGCTTTCCCGGAGCGTAAGCGAAGTCTGGTCCGGGCATCGCCGGCACAGCTTCCCTCACCACTCCACCTCGCCCTGGCACCGCGATCGTGAAGGGCGCGCCGGCGAAGCGTTCGCCACTTCCGCCCAAAGTGGACCTCAACGTCCCAGGGTTGCAAGGACCAACGCACTGGGGATTCGGCAGACCAGCGGAAACCGGAAAGGTCGTTGTTGCCTTTCCTTCGTGATGACCTTCTCTCGACTTGGCCCTACCGAAGTAAGGACTATCGGCCGGATCCATCAATCCTAAACCCGCTAGGCCCGGAACTCTGCCCAGAGACTCGACGAACTCCTGCGTTTCGTGGAAAGCTTTTATGAGGCAATCGACACCCACACAGGGTTTCCTCCCGCAGACTCCGGAATTCGGACCTCGCTCTCTGGCGGATGTGAGGTCGTCTTTGCCGGGGCAACAACATCCGGCTGCAACGCTCGGGTGAGGAAGTCTTGGGGCGCAGGCGCTTGGATGAAGGTTCATCGTCTCCAGATGCGAATCTTGGGGTTGTTCCATGCAAGTTCCTCTTGGAGGATTTTCCATGTAGCGATGCGCCGACGTGCCTGGACCAGGTCTTCTGTTTATCGGATGCCTCTCCGTGTACTCGCAGCCGACGCCGTAACCGCCACCCTCCGGACGATCGAAACGGCCGTCCAGGAAGCGGCCGGTCGTGCCATTCCGCGCATCGCCGGATCTCCGAGACATCGCCTCGTTGACTCGTTCGAACTGCGGATACCTTTCATTCTCGCCTCGGCATTCTCCACCTTCGCCACCGCCGCGCAAACGATTAACGCCGCCACAGTACCCACCATTGTCAGCCTCTCGCTCTTCATCCTCGTCGTAAACGTTGCATCTGACGTACTCGGAGTACCGGGGATTTCCGACACAATGGCTCGGCATGAACGGCGGCGGCAACTTGTCGTCCTTATTAGCATCGTCGCGGATGGCGAACCCGACACCCGATTGCCTCACACTCGAGCAACACGCCTTCTTGCAGCCTGACTTACAGACGAGGAAGCTGCTCGATGAATGTCGCGTATCCGACGAATCTTTCGACACTCCGTCGGTAGAGTCTGCAGGAAAAAAAGGGTTGAGGAGTTATCATACTTTCTTTTTTATCATATTCTTTTTATCAGTAAAATTATATTCTTTGCATGAAAAATATTGTTAATTAACGAGAACAATATTGATAAATTAACGAGAAATATTGGTCAATTAACGAGCAAAATATTGATAAATTAACGAGAAATATTGGTCAATTAACGAGAAAAATATTGTTAAATTAGCAAGAAAAAAAAAATGTGAACGTTTGAGGACGAGAAGGGTTCGATAAAGGTACGACCTTTCGTACCGTGTACGGCTGGATCGCAAGCGCAAGTCGGTTCGTTCGGATAAGTTTCGTAAACGAGCTCCCGGTAACTGCGATCGTTGAGCTTTTCGGCCGTAGTGAGATTCTCGAATTCGGGATGGTTAATTCCAATTTTTGGCGACGGATTTGGAAGGTCCAAAGGCGGGTGCACTTCGGATGTATCCGGAGCTGTCGCAGTTGCTTTTGACAGAGACATTGCGCACTCCGAAAACACGCAGGAATTTTTAGGTGGCACACAACTCTTTATTATTATTTTTTTGTAATTACAAAATTGCGGGAAATGGAATTTTGATCACCCCATGAATTTGGAAGAGTCGAGGTTACCGCCCGATGAACTTTAACCCTGTAAAGATTTCGTGCTCCTGTCACTCGGATCTTGTTACTACGGTAACGATATCCGATGAAAAGCTACTACTACTGCAATTCATGCTTCCGGCACAATCGATCGGAAGCGAGAGGGCGGGGGGGGGGGGGGGGGGGGTGAAGGAGAATGAACATAATACGACTAATCGATTTCGAAAGTTCCCTTCGACTTCATTTCTATCTCGTCATCGTCAAACTTTCACTTCGTTTTCTTGCTCTTCTTATTATCGTTATTTCCCTTATTCAACTTTGTCGTCTTTCCGTTACCACCGAGTTCTACATGTCTGTATAAAAATGTTCAGATTCTACGTCAATCAATGCACGCCGAAGCATAGAGTGCATTGATCGCACTTCATCTTGTCGCTTCCAAGCTGGTCCCAGTAGAACACAAGTGGCAAAACACTTTCCACAGTAATTTCCATCGGTCCGTCGTTTGTGAAGAAAAACGATTTCTCACTGAGCTGATTGGTTCGCCACGACGAATTGTCAGAACCTAATACCGATAATAGATTTCCGAAGTCGCCTTCGACTTCATTTTTATCTGGTCCAAGTCAAACTTTCACTTCTTTTTCTTGCTCTTCTTATTATCTTTATTTCCATTATTCTTCTTCGTCTTTCCGTCGTCATCGGCCATATCATTGTCAATCAATGTACTCGCAATCAATATAATACCAATATAATATCAATAAAATACTTCGTCCATCAATATACTCGGAAGCATCGAGTCTCCACACTTCATCCTGTCTCTTCCAGCCTTGTCCCAGTAGAACACAAGTGGCAAAACCCTTTCCATAGTAATTTCCATCGGTCCGTCGTTTGTGAAGAAAAACGATTTCTCACTGAGCTGATTGGTTCGTCATGACGAATTGTCAGAACCTAATACCGATAATCGGTTTCCAAAATCGCCTTCGACTTCATTTCTATCCGGTCCACGTCAAACTTTCACTTCTTTTTCTTGCCCTTCTTCTTATTATCTTTATTTTCATTCTTCTTCTTCGTCTTTCCGTTGCCATCGGCCGTATCATCGTCAATCAATGTACTCGAAATCAATATAATACCAATATAATATCAATAAAATCCTTCCTCGATTAATATACTCGGAAGCATCGAGTCTCCAAACTTCATCAAGTGGAAAACCCCTTTTCACAGTAATTTCCATCGTCCCGTCGTTTGTGAAGAAAAACGATTTCTCACTGAGCTAATTGGTTCGTCATGACGAATTGTCAGAACCTAATACCGATAATCGGTTTCCAAAATCGCCTTTGACTTCATTTCTATCCGGTCCACGTCAAACTTTCACTTCTTTTTCTTGCCCTTCTTCTTGTTATCTTTATTTCCATTCTTCTTCTTCCTCTTTCCGTTGCCATCGGCCGTATCGTTGTCCAGCTTCTTCGTCTCCGCAGAAACCTGCTCCGATTCTTCGTCGACCAACGTACTCGGAAGCATAGATTCTCCACACTTCATCGTGTCACTTCCGGTCTGGTCTCCGCAGAACGCAAGCGGCAAAACCCTCTTGACACAGTAACTTCCATCGTCCCGATCGTTTTTGAAGAAAAACGATTTCCCACTGAGCTGATAGTGCGTGGTGACCGATTTTCCGAAGCACGATAGCCTCACCTCGAGATTTATCGTTCCCGAAGGGTTGCCGCCGGAATCCTTGAGGTTGTAGCCACCTCGGAGGACGTAAGGCGGAGGCAAGTGATCGGGATCGTTCGAGGCCATGGAAACTTGGTTGCAGAGGCAACCGGAAAGCGGCATTTCCGTCTCGGCGAGCGGATAAGTGTCACCGGCGCAAAAGATGCCGATTTTCAGGGGTGCGCTCTGCATCTCTTGCACGAGTACCTTCGGTTTTTTTACGAAGAGGCACGTCCTTCCGGCCGAGAAATCTCTGCAACCGGGCTCCTCCGGGGTCGCGGCTGGTTTTGTAAAATAAAAGTCTTTCTGCGATATCTGGAACGTGGGAAAGTCGAGAAACTTCATCTTGACGACGAGCGGACATTCGCTGCCGTCCAGAACAGTCGTGTCCTTAAATTTTTCTTCCGGCATTTTGAGCCTCTCGACCAGCAGCTCGAGCAGGTAGAGCTGCTCTTCGGCACCTCCGAAGCAGGACATGCTATCGATCGAGTCTTATCCTAATTTCCGTTGAAACTGTGAATTCGGTGAAACTGGGTGAATCTGGACTACGGGGAAGAACTAGCGGTTTCCAGTAGTTTGGGTTGGTCCTTGTGTTGTTATATACTTTGTGTACGGAAAATTTTGATGTTGTCATTTGAGTATCCGAAATGTGGAGTGGCCTTATGACAGATCGAAATGACGATCGTTAAAGAACAACGGACCGATAGAGCCAGCGCTCTCGAATTCCGTATGGGGTTTGTCTGAAGCCTCGAAAACTATGTCGAAGTCGTTTGGACCGGAGGATCGTCGATCTATAAAACGATCTATCGTCTCACTGTATCGGTAAAGAAAGAGAGCTGAGAACTTCCGGAAAATTTTGATATTGTCATTTGAGTATCCGAAACGCGGAGTGTCCCTTTGACAGATCAAAATGACGATTATTAAACCACGGACAGAAGCGCCAGTGCTCTCGAATTCCGTACGGGAGTTATTTGGAGCCCCTTATTTGGAGCCCCTTATTTGGAGCCTCTAAAAGTATGTTGACGCCGTTTGCGCTGGACGATCGTCAGTCAATAAAACGATCTATCGTGTCATTTTACCGGTAAAGAAAGAGAGTCGGGAGTTTCTCTAAAATATTGATATTGTCATTTGAGTGTCCAAAACGCGGTCTGTCCTTTTGACAGATCGAAATGACGATCGTTAATGAACCACGGAGGGATAGCGTCAGGGCTCTTGAATTCCGTATGTGGATTATTTGGAGCCTGGAAAACTATGTCGACGTCGTTTGTGCCGGAGGATCGTCGATCAACAAAGCGATCTATGGCCTCTATCTAGTGGGAGAGAAAGAGAGCTGGGAGCTTCCTTACTGATCGTGTGTTCTCATGGATCCGCGATCGAGATCTCTCACGGAAAAGCCCCCCTCTCATACGCTGCTGCAGCGCAGCCTTGCGGCACGTAGATCCTATCGATCTCTTATACCATATCGATCCTCGATCCTGTACGCGGGAGATATAATGCACCATACGCGAATTCTCGCTGGCGTTTCGTACCTCGACAGGTTATTGAGGATCCGAGTAAGGCTTTTATATATAGAGCTCCGAGGATATAGAATTCGTGGGCTCACGAAGCCGAACTCTCGCCGCGAACCTTAAACCATTGAAAAATATACCTATAGCGCAACCATACGTCGAGGAGATCCGTTACACGACGAACGGTGCAACCCAGTTAAAAGCTGCACAGGATGATTCAGCGGATGATACGACCAATCGTTATATCTTCGTAACAAGGTGAGCCAATCGTCCGGCGGTTTTCAGGGCCTCGAAGGAAGTTCGAACGATCCACGCTTGTTAGGTTAGAGATAAATTTTTATACATCGTTCATGCAAAGTTTCGAGCATTAATGGGCTGATGCGGCATTCTTTGCCAATCTGGTCGCTTTTCTCGACCCTCTGCCATTCGCACCATAATTGGCCCCGTTTCAATACCGCTCGAAGGTTCAACCAATATTTTGCACATCTTTACGGCCAACATTGCAGAAAACAGCCTAAAAAAATTATGTCTGAACACGAAAATTACTGTTTCATAACAACTTTTCATTTTTATTTTTCAAATAATTTCTTCATTTCCACAAAATAAAAATTGAATAAAAAAATCGGAATAATCTTCGGATACAATTTGAAGCGAACGCCGGAACGGACAGACGTGCGGCAGGCTCGTATCCCGAAAATCTGGACACTGTAAAAAAAAAAATCATGTCTGAACACAAAACTTATAGTTTCATAAAAGCTTTTCATTTGAATTTCTCAAATAATTTTATCGACCCGCCAACGTTGATGTTTCACCAAAAAATGTAAAGATTATTCTTCAGGCTATAATTTTTTAAGGCCACTTTAATACCGCAGTAAAATTTCGTCCGAGGACCAATTTTCAGCCAAAATTTGAAGCGAACGCCGTGGCGGCCAGGGGGGCGTCGGGCGCGGATGCCGAAAATTTCGACAGCGGTAGCTTCTCGTCTAAGGTCGGACCCCCTCTTGTTCCCCGACACCGTCCGGCCCCCGAAGTATTCGCTAATTGGTGCGCGCGGGGTCCGTTCGGGAAACAGGTACACGGATACGCATAGGGTGGAAGCTGCAATGTGGCAGGCGATCCGGCCGTATCGCATAATACTTGGTCGCCTAGTATATGGCAAAGGCACGAAGGTGAGCAAGCCGAGAAATCGAGCCAGGGCTACTAGAGTAGAGAAGTCGCGCGAGGTCCAGTCCCAGAGACACACGAGGAAACGACGACTAATACCACATCGAGGAGGCGGAGGAGTTGGAGGAGAGGAGAGGACCAAGTGGACGGAGTGACCGAGAGCTAGAAGGGTTGAGGCGCGGGGGGGGGGGGTGGGGGTTCAGGCAACTCTACAGCTCCACAGCGGGAACCCGAAGTAAAATTCCGAAGCAGGCGACACGGCGGCTCGTTAAAATGCTTCTGGGGGTTTCGGACGCGGGACGCTCGGTTAATTGGTGATTAGCGATTAAAACGAACCGATCCTTCGTCCGGTCGAACTGCCGCGCTTGTATTTGTGTCTTTCTCTCCGTCTCCCTCTTTATCCGTCACTCTCTCTCCGTCTATCTTTCCCTTTCTCTTCGATCACGAACTCTCACTGTTACTCGTCGGCGACGATCGCCACTCGACTCCGGATAACCAGATGGGGAAACAAAACCGCAGTAATGACCGTAACGCATTATCGAAACTGTCGGGACAAGCTCCTCTTTCGGGACGAAAACGGCCCCGGGACGGAACAAGAAATTTTTTCACTGTGTGCTATTAATAAATGTGTGCAATTCATAAGCGATGGATTTCTCTCACATTGTTCATGGGGCGATGAGTTTCCTATCGGTCTTGTAATAGGGCCCAGCCCGTTATTTAAATTATTAAATAAACAAATAAATGCATGAACCGGAAACATTCACTACGTCCACCTTAGACCGAAGTGTGCATAGGCTGCAGTCTTAAGGCGATGGGTGAAAACTTCTGCTCTTCGTCTAACCCGGACTCGCGATTCTTCCAGTTAAAAATCTTTTTTTTTTTTTTTATAATAACGCGGGTATTAACTCAGGTTCTCGTAACTATTTTCTTTCGAACGTAAACGGGCATCATTGTTCAACAAAATTTATTAGGATTTTTTAATTACCGACTGTGGAATGTCACGTGTTCTTAAGTAGATAAGTGTCGGACTTGGCGATTATTTCGGGAATCTATACCGTAATTCTGCGAAACCGCTAATTGGCGGTCTTTCGGCAAACACGACAATCTTCTATCGTAAGCCAATGATACGTTAGATCATGCATTTACATGGATAAAACATAAATTTGCCTGTCGCACGTTAAAATTATTTGTACAAAGTTATTCATAATAACCAAGTAGCGTTTCGCAGACTCTCGCTGATGGCAATCTCCTCGACTATGCCGGCAGCGAGCGCGCCGAGTTCCTCTCAGCGGAGAGTCCTGTGACCCAAATTTTGCCCACCTCGCTCTTCGCGCGCTCGTCTTCGCGTTGTCGTCGCGGCTCTTAATACACGAGCGCAACAGAGGCGCTTATAATACCCACGCGCGTGCGCGAACACCGAGGAGAAACCTTGATCGTGCACACCGAACGATCCCACGACATTATTTCCTACACCAGTCGTCCAAGACGAAGGATGTATTCTGCAAGATGCTGCGGCAGAGCATAGACCATTCACACGTATATACATTTTTTATATATATGGATATATATATATATACACTGTAAAAATAAATTGTAAATTTAATGTACTGGAACTTGACATTTGCTAACACTACTACTATTAATTAAACATTAATGAACTTTGCTTGTATTATTTTATTTTTTTATATTTATTGTTCCAATTTCACCGTATACCCTTTCGGGTTTTTACGGACCCCATCCCGATTCCCCCCTATCACTCCCTACCCGCACTCAGCTAAGC
>JAPYZD010001291.1:0-72435 GCA_030522725.1 Ichneumoninae sp. B BG-2022a
TTTTTTTTTAATTTTTATTTTAATAATCTTTATTTTATTGATTTTTTTTTTTTAATTTTTATTTTAATAATCTTTATTTTATTGATTTTTTTTTTTTTAGATTACATATTGGTAAAGTGTATAGAAGAGATGAGCCACAAATGTCTAAAGGACGATTTCGTGAATTTTTTCAATGCGATTTTGATATTGCTGGTGATTATGATTTGATGATAGCAGATAGTGAAATTATTTCTTCTTTAAGTAACGTATTAAAAGAATTGAAAGGAGCTATTGGGAGCTCAAAAATTAAATTAAATCATAGAAAATTATTAGATGCAATCATGGATATATGTGGTGTACCATCAAATAGTTTTAGATCAATTTGTTCAGCAATTGATAAGCTTGATAAATTATCCTGGGAAGAAGTTAAATTAGAAATGTGTCAAATTAAAGTAAGCGAAAAATTAAAAAAATTTTTTTAGGGATTACATCCAGATATTGCAGATAAACTTCATAAATTTGTTATATTAAATGATAGTCCAATTAAATTATTAAACTATTTAAAAAATATTCCAGAACTCATTAATTTATCAATCGGTGAAGTAAGTTTTTTTTTAAAAAATTTTTTTTTTAGAAAAGTTTAGAAGAATTAGAAATACTTTTTGAATATCTTAATGATTCAAATGTTTTAGATATGATTATTTTTGATCTTTCATTAGCTCGTGGTCTTGATTATTATACAGGTACATATATTGAAAAATTATATTAAAAAAAAAATTATAAATAATTATTAAATATTTTTAGGTGTTATTTTTGAGGCCTATTTAGAAGAAACAACTACAATAGGATCAATAGCTGCAGGTGGTAGATATGATAATCTTATTGGAATGTTCAATAATAAAAGTATACCAGCTATTGGTGTTTCTATTGGTAAGATTAATTATCTTAAAATATATATATTAGGAGTTGAAAGAATTTTTAGAGTTATTGAAAATAATCTTGGATTAAATGAAATTATAGAATCTAAAAATGATAATAAAATTATTTTAAAAGATCATCATTTAGATGTTTTTGTATGTTCTATTGGAGAAGAAACATTAAGGTTTGTTAAAAAAAAAATTTTTTTTTTTTAAATCTTTTTTTTTTAAATCTTTTTTTTTTGAATCTTTTTTTTTTAAACTTTAATTATTCTTTAACTCCAATTATTTTTTTTTAATTTAATTTTTTTTAGAGAAAGAATTAAAATCTGTCAACAATTACGTTTAAATGGAATTGCTGCAGATTTTAGTTATTCAAAAAAAATTAAATTAATCAAACAATTAGGACAAGCAACAGAATTAGGTAATTTTTTTTTTTTATAAATTGATAATTAGGAACTCCATTAACAATTTTATTTGGTCAAGATGAAATTCAAAAAGGAATTGTAAAAATCAGGTAAAATAAAATTTTAAAATTATTTATTTCAGAAAATTATCTTATAATTTAAATAATAATAAACAAATTGATAATGAAGAAGAGGTAATTAAAAAAAAATCCATATATTTTTTTAGGTGGAAGTTGAAAATTTAATTAAACGAATTAAAGAAATTTTAAATTATAATGAAACACAATCAATTAAAATGGAAAATATTATATCTAATTGTAATATTAAATAATTTAATTATTTTTATTTATATTTCCAATATTAGGAAAAGCTAATGCAAATTCTTTAATTTCATTTTTCATCTATAAATTATATTTTAAAAATAAAAAAACTTACCATTAAAATATCTAATGGAGGATCATTTTTTAAAATTTTTTTAAATTCTTTAAGTTTGGGACCTGTTTTTTTTTGTAACGTACGTGTATGACCAACAACATCACAAAAAAATTGTGCTATTTGACGAAAATTATCTTCTGTTAAACCTCTAGTTGTCATTGCCGGTGAACCTTAATATATAAGATAATGTACATTAAGTAATATTCAAAACCACATACTATAATATGTGACTGACCTATTCGTAGACCATTTGGGCTTAAAGCTGAAATGTCAGATGGTAAAGCATTTTTATTAACAATAATATTTACAGCTTCACACATAGCCTCAACTTTTGAACCAGAAACATTCTAAATTTTTGAAATAAAAAAATTAAACAAATATCATACCTGATCACGAAGGTCAACTAAAAACATATGATTATCAGTACCACCGGTTACAAGAGTCAAACCTCTAATAAATTTTTCAAAAATTGTCTTATCAATTTTTTAAAATGAATTACCGTTCTTTTAATTCAAATGCCATAGCATTTGCGTTTTTTAGAACTTGTAATTGATATTCTTTGAATACAGGCGATAAGGAAAGCCCCAAAGCTACAGCTATTCCCGCTATTGTATGATTATGCGGACCACCTTGCAAACCAGGAAATACTGCGTTGTCAATATTTTTGTGCAACTCCATAGACGTAACTGTTAAGATGTCAATAATAACTTTGAATGCATATATCTAATAAACATCAAGTAATTGACTTACGCGTATTGTTATTAATATCAAGACGGTTACGACGGGAGAATATCAAAGCACCACGCGGTCCTCTCAATGTCTTATGTGTCGTTGTAGTTACAACGTCAGCGAACTCAAATGGAGAAGGTATCACTTGAGCAGCTATAAGCCCCTGTGTTCTATGCATACTACCAGTCGTACTGATATATGAGCCATATCGACGAGAAGCAACGCTTGACATGAATCACTGATATCTCGAAATCGTTTGTAATCAAATAAACGAGAATAGGAAGAAGCGCCAGCAATTATGAGCTTGGGTCTGAAACAGCGTGCTAATATTTCTAATTCTTCGTAGTCTATGAGCCCTGTAGACTCGTTGACATGATATGCCATAGTTTCGAAATATGATGATACAGCTGAGACTTTTTTCGATGTTGTATGAAAACCATGAGACAAGTGGCCACCATGTGGCAAATCAAGATAAAGGATGCGATCATGCGGATGCAATAGACCAGTGTAGACAGCGAAATTCGCTGGGGAACCTTACATTATTACGTACGTACACCCCCTACCCGAAAGTGCCTGTACATTCACTGCCCACTCAGCAGCATCTAGGTGGAATGCCTTCAAAGCGCGATTTTGACATAACACCTCAATTTCATCTATATACTCATTTCCTCCATAATAGCGCTCGCCCGGATAACCCTCACTGTATTTGTTACAAAGGACTGAGCCTAATGTTTCCAAGATAGATCGTGGAGCGAAATTCTGTTATTGCATATCAAGAGAGAATTTTAATGATAATATACGCACCTCAGAAGCTATTAGATCAATACATTCTGATTGTCGCTTTTCTTCCTTTTCAATTAAATTATATATTTCAGGATCTAGTGATTTCAAAGAGCCAGTAAGCTGTGTTACAATAGTTCCATTCTGCCTTACATTCATGGCTTCGGTTGTAATGCAGCGTGTATACTTTAACTTTTTTGCCAAATGACTTCCTCGTAAAAAAGGATTCATTTTCTAACAGTGTTTGCAAATCCAATATTTCGAGGTCGAGTGCACTTATACTTGAAATTGCATTTTTCGATTATATATATCGCATGTGACTCGGTAACTCGAAGTGTACAAAGACACACAGCAATCAACTTCTTCGTTTCGTAATCAGCTATAAAGCAACGTACTCCGGATTGGGAGGATACAAAAATTGGAAGCTTAAACGCTAAAGAAACAGCAGCGCCGACTACACTGATGGCGGCAAAACCTAAAGCAAAGGCAAAGGCAAAACCGAAGGCTGCGCCAAAAAAGGGCTCTCGCAATGTAAAGAAAACTGAAATAAAAACGGAGCCGCCAGTAGTCGCAGCTCCTACCTCAGCAAGTGCTGCTAAATCACGTGCTCCTGCGAAACGAAAGACCGCACCGAAGAAAAACACACCAACAAGAAAGTCGACTACAAGAAAAAGTACACCTAAAAGAAAGACTGCCCCAAAAAAAGGGGCGAAGAAGTAACATAAATGGTTCAATGCATGAGCTAAAAAAGTGCAGCTCTATTGTGTGTCTATCGCTGTTGTTTTACTGTAAGTCAATATCGTTTTTATTAATTGAAAATGTTTTTCATAACACTAGTAACGAAACAAATTTTGTTGGTATATGGACAATATTTTTGTATTGGAATTAATCTATGCACAAACAAGACGTGCCACTTCTATGTCTTGAAAAGCGTCGATTTCTGTATCTCCTCCTAGACCAATCGTAATAATCCCCCGAAAATCTCATACTATTATAATGATCTCTATCCAATCTGTATTTATGAGAATGATTTTGCCGAGGATAGTGGTTTAGTGAGTATAACATAGATCTAGTATCATGTGGGATAACAGGTTCTCCATGATAACAACAAAAGCACTCTCTTCCCCCTCCTTCTTGTCTAGCATTAGCTATATTTAGGTGCATTATAGGATCTCTTTGTTGTTTATTATTCATTATTCCAAAACTATCATTTAAAGTTGAGCTATCACCTGGCAAAATCAAGTCATCTGGCCATGATGAAAATGTGTCTCTATTCCAAAGATTTTCAGTGACCTCCCCAGGATGAGCATTCATATAGTCATTATTATTAATATTATAATTGTCATTATTAAATGGGTTAAGGCCTTTAATATGACAACAGCCAGGTGGGTTTTTTAAAGGAGCTTGATAGACACCACCAAGATTTTGCCAAGCAGGACGTTTTGGTAATGTAAATTGTGGTATAGGGGCTGATTGAAAAGATTTGTACTTATTTTGAGATTCTATGCTATTTTCAAAACAATCATCATTGATTCCAACACCACCCGGATGTCTAAATGGTGGTTGTTCAAAAAGTGATTGTTGTGACGATCCCCCAGAAAGACTATTCCTACTTCCACTACTAACTGCAGTTGAGATAGCAGTATGTATTTGAGTTTCTCTTTGGTTGTTATTTTTTTTTTTTCTTAAGAAAGATTGTTCAGGCCCATGGAATGTTTTACGACCTAACGATCCTGCGTAAATATCTATATTTTTGCTTTTGCACAATCTATCTGAACAATTATCTTTACAATTATTTTTCAAGTGAAAATCATTGGTTGAATTTCTATTAGTTCGTAACCCTCTAATACCATTGAATTCCTTAATATCTTCTCTCGATAATTTTTGTTGATTATTTTCAGATGAAACGTAAGTACTACATTTTTTATTATGACAACAATGTGATAAATGTCCGAACGATTCATCAATTTTAGAATTTGTGCATCCACACGATCCATCTCTGAAGTGTGTGTGTCCATATGACGGGGTTGTATATAACTGTGCGGATTGGATTGTTGTACATAATCGCGGTGACGGGGTTTTATATGATGCTGTTTGATGTTGTTGTTGTTGTGGTACTGCAAACATTAATTCATCAATAACATCTGAATTAGCAGAGTTAGGAGGATTTATACATTTAACATAGAAATCATTTTTTTGAGTATTACGCTGATCGATTTTTTTATTGATTCGATCAAATTTATTTAAAGCAGTTGTAGAAAGAGATCCTTCAATCTCTCCTGTTTGAGGATTGAGAAGGTACCTATAACCGGGTTCTATTGCAGTATAGGAAGAATCAATTTTTTCTTGTTTACATTCTGAATGTCTATACTTAAATGACTCTTGGTCATCTGATTTATCTATAAGCTCATCAGCTTCCTCCATATTAGCTGTATGGTTCATTTGATTGGAACAATGTTTGTAATCACTATTAATACCACCACCAGAATTTGATGATACAGTGCTACTGCTACAGCATCTAATCGTATTTGGTTGCATTTGCCGATTATCATGTAATGTTTGCCCAATAATAGGACAGGTTTCAAATCCATTTGAATTATTCATACATTTTGATAAACAATGATCACTTATTTGCTCCATACAGACAGTATTTGTACGTGGCAACTGTTCTTGATGTATTTTTGACAAATTTTTTTTATTGTGTGATATTGTTGATGGAATACTAATTTTTTGAATTAATTTTTCTTGAGGCTGTGAAAAAGAAAACTTTGAACCTCGCACACAATTGTGAGTCATCCAACTTGCTAAAGCATTTTTTTGCGATTTTGCTCCTTTAATAAGCCGACGAATTGATGATGCATTGTTTGATGACTTGCGGCTGGGTTGATAATTTTTAATCGAATTCGGAGAGAGAGGGAAATTACATTCAAAATAATTTCTATTTGAATCCATATTCTAATTTTATTATAAAACAGTTGTTGTGGTACTTCATGTGGAGATACCACATTATCGATAAACGAGACAATAAAATTTTCAATTTTCATCTGCATCCTGATCTATTTGAGGTAAAAGAGGATTTTCAAACTCCCATCGTGTAACTCCGGGTCTTGGATCTAGGATGCTCAACCGCCCCATGCGAGTTTTGAATAATGTATCCGCAGTACGTACTCTGTTGCAACTTGCCGCGTCCTAAGAATAAGAACAAATTATTTACCTATGAGCTCACATCTATGAGGTCAATAAATTTTCTTGGCATTTGTACGAATAAAGAGACCATGCTTCGAAATTTCTCTTTCGTTAATGAAAGTAGGCGATTAAGAAATTCTATCTCCGAATTTGACAATCGAGAAACTTCATGAACGGGCGGAGATTGATCAGACATTACACATTGTAGAACCAATTCATTAATCCATAAAGTACGCTGATTTCTGAAATAGTCTTATTAATAAATTTAGATTTATTATATATTTGAACACCCGCATTACAAAAATACTTTAAAATATAGTACCTATAAATGTTAAGTGCACGTCGCAGTTGTTGTATGGCAGACATATGCACCCATAGCGCGAGATGTGGGAATTCTACTATCTCTCTGAGTTTTAATTAAGCAAAGTTTCTCATTACTTACGGATTAGAAATTTGTTCATCGTCACCACCTTGTAAAAGTTCTTCTAAATCTTTATGCTGCTGAATAAAAATTTGCTTCATTTCCTCAAATCTTGTTGCAATTTCACGATGTATTTGTGCAAGCTTTTTAATAATAATTAAATTGTGAAATTATTTACCTCCGAATGAGAATAAGAGGGGAAATGATTGAATTCAGTACCATGTAATATTTCTTGCAATAATCGATATGCAGCTGTGTCTGGAACCATTTAATTTCAAATCTGGCTATTTAAATTTTTGTAGTTTGAAAAAAAATCTACAACGAAAAAAAATTTTCAGTTTTTTAATAATTTAATTGTCTCCACTTTAGATATCAATTCGTCATATAAATTGGGGGCTTGTGGGACATCTACCGCAAACTACAAAAATTCTAATTTTATTTTGTCTTACTTCAGGAAGAAGCTTTTCCATGGACTCAAACCCATTGCGTACAATATCAATAGTTAGATCATGAGTGGCAATTAGATTTTGCAAAAGTAAAATCAAAACTAAAAATATATTTAATTTAGTATCTTACGTTCTCTTTCTCTTTCATCTCTTTCAATAGAAAGTTCAATTGCTTTTCGGACAAATTCAGCCTTCTACAAAAATGAAAAAGTATAAATATTGTAATACCTGATCGGGAGTCATTGCAAGCTCCGACATTGCATTTTGTGTCGCTTTGAAATCTTTATCAAAAAAATGATCCGAAACTATTTTTCGAACCTATTAATATAAAAAAAAAAAAAAAAATAAAACCTCGCGTTTAAATTGTTTTGATTCAATTCTATCAGGGCTTATTGAAAGCCATATATTTTGTAATCGTGATAAAGTACTTAATCCTTTTCTTTCCTCCAAAACCCATGCCTAAAAATGTTTAAAAAAATAAATAAAAAAAGTTACTTTAGCCATTCGCACAGAACGTCTCCCTTCATCACCTCCAAAATTTAAACGGAGAAGATCAAGTATTAAGATAGGTGGTAACATTTCATCTGCTATTGCACGAACTAAAAACTTTGCAAATAAAATTGATGCATTTGGTATATCAATTTTTAAATCTTCTAATTCACCTGAAAAGAAAATAAAAAGTAAACTTATATTTATTGAATAAAAAAAAGAAATTTTTTAAAAAAAAATGAATTAGTTATTACCGAGCATACGAAATAATCCAAAAAAAATATCATCAGGTGTAAACATATTTAATCCAGTCCCAAAATTTTTTGTTAATGCTAATGAAACTGCTTCCCTTTCTCTTAAAAATAAATATATATAAAATTAAAGGCATACATATCAGTTTTACCCATTGAAGATTTTATTAATCTTCTGACAATTTCATGATTAAATTCCGGATGTCCCAAATCTTCGATTAAATTTTGTATATCATCAAGTGAACCCGATATTAAAAATTCTGTGATAATAAATTTTTCTAATTTTAATTTAAAATTTTGTAAACTAAAAAAAAAAAAAAATTAAAAAAAAAAAAACATACTCTTTTAATAATAATTCTGCTTCAGTTAATCCATCATCATACAAATAGATCAAAAATTGTTCTGGTAATCTTTTAGGAAAATTTGGATTCAGCAAACCATCTTCAATACCACATTTTATAAATGACATTAATTGTGATAAACCATGTGGCACATCCTACAATATTATTTATAATAATTATTAAAACAATTAGAAATGAATTAATTAGAAAAATATTAATTGAATAATAATTAGTTTTAGAATAATTAAATAATGATTTATAATTAAATAATTCAATATATAATAAAATAATTTAATATATAATAAAAAAATATATAATAAAATAATTTTGGCAAATTATAGATAATAAAAAAATTATATAATAAAATAATTATATAATAATTATAATATTAAATAAATGATTTATAATCAAAATAAATAATAAAAAAATTATAATTAAATATCAAAATATACCAATTTTATATCATCAGCACGTTGTATAAGTTTTTCGAATGCACGAGTTGCTTGACTTTGAGAAAGTAAATGTGAATCAAGTAATAATGTTAGAAGCTGACCTATTAAAATAGAATTAATTAATATTTACTTGCAGATTGTTGTATTTTCTGTGGATAATCAAGTGATTGTCGTACAATAGTGACAATTAATGCATCATGAAAATGATAACAATTAAGCTCTTTTAAAGAAGCACAAAATGCTGCATTGTCACCACTTGCCAACCAATCTAATAAAAATTTTTTTAAAAAATGGTTTTTGTCAAATAAAAATTTTTTTCATATTTTTTTGATTACCTGGTAAAATATTTTGGGTAATTCTTGTTAAAAAATCTTTAAATTCAATTTGATTATGCTAAATAAAAATAAATAAAAAAAAAAAAAAAAAAAAAAAAAAAAAACCAATAGTCACCTCATTAGCTCACAGAATCCGTAATACTATAAGATTCTTCTCCTTCATTTATATTTGGGTAATTCACGACGTTCTTTATCAATTGGTTTGTAGATTTCAAAATAAACACCATCCTAAAATTCATATTATTATAATAATAATAATAATTAACCTCTGATTCAGAATCATAAATTGGGTCTTTTTCATCATAACTTCCTTCAAATGGATTTAATAATTCATCAATTATATTTGATTTACGATTAGCAGTAGTCATTAGGTTAATGATAATATGTGACTATTAAAAAAAAATTATTTATAATTTTTCTTGTAATATAAATTTAGATTCATAAATATATGTAGTAGCTGTATGACCTATATATTTGACTTGTTCTCCATCATTTTGATCAAAAAATAAATACGAACCAAAAGGTTTTGAAGATTTTCCAATTAGATTTACATTATCATCAATTATACAAAGACCTCCATCTGAACCTGCATCCTTTTATATATATTAAATTAATTAAACTTACTTTTAATTCAATTTTAACATCATTTTTTTTTTTTAATAAAGACTCAAAAAATTTTGTACGTGATAATTCCGGAAACTCTAATGTTATTAAAACATTTTCCTCATCTTCACATTCAATAACATTTTCTTGATCTTTGCATTCAATTATATTTTCCTGATCTGTGCATTCGATGGCATTTTCCTCCTCTATATATACGCTAATGATGGCATTTTCTTCTTCGATGGTGGCGGCGCTCATGTCATTTTCTTCCATTGACTGACATATCTGCGACTATCTGATTTTGCAGTCACATCCTCAAAAGTTATATCTTAAAAAAACTTCACGCAAAAAAAAAAAACCAATCAATTTGTTCAAACCAAATTTGTACGCACTTGATCAATTCAAATTAACAATTTAATTATCGCATCTTTTTTCTCTTAATAATATCAAAGAGGTGCTTTACTTACAAAAATTGCGATGAAACGAGACATAACTTTGTATTGCTTATTTTTGAAATGATGCTCAATACACAAAAAAGTTCCTAGCTTTTAAAATTAAATTCAATCACCTTAAACATTTAAATGCTATGAAATTTGTCGCATTGATATGTAATAATCACATGTTGTTGATTTTGCGGTAATGTGCATTCAGATGACTGCACATCAAATAGCTACCGCGCTCCTAAAAGACCGTCAGGCATGACAAAAAGACCTTCAGGCACAGCTGGAGATCGGCAATGCAGTTGAATTTGTGATCAAGTTTTTATGGATAATACAAATATATTATTAGGATATATATGTGAGGAAGATACATCAGAAAATTTAAATTGCATATCATCAAAAATTGGTGGTCGTCCCGCTTGGCTTAATAAAGAAAATTTTCCAATATGTCCGGATACTACTAATAAAGATATCTGTAATGATTCAACATTAGCTTGTAATAAATGTGGACATATACTTCGTTTTATATTACAATTATACGCAAGCCAAGATTCTCCACCATCTGCTTTTCATAGATCACTTTATTGTTTTGGTTGTGAAAATTGTGGAGAGACTTTCAAAGTCTTTCGAGGGCAATTACCAAGATATAACAAATTTCTACCATTTGATTTGTTACAAGATTTTGTAGAAAATAATCTTCATTGTGAAAATTTATGTAATGCCTGTGGATTACCAATGGCACCAACTGATAGATTTATTTTCGATGATAATAAATTCGTACACAATTCTTGTGCAAAAGAAATTGTTAGGGGTAATGAAGTTATATATAATGAACGAAAGATTGATATTGAAGATGCTGAAAGTGATATCGAGTTTGAATCAACAGATGTTGTTCAGGTAATTTTTTTTTCAATTTCAAATTCTTTCAGAATCATGATTATGAAATGAAATTATATCAACAATACACAAAACGGAAAGCTGAAGACCCCGGTTAGCATCTCAAATTTTAATTAATTTATTTTTATAGATGCAGATTTAGATGAATCCGAGCAAGAAGCCTTCAAAGATTTGCAAATTGAATCTACTGATGAATTACATAATAAATTTATGAAATTTATGCAACAGAATCCTAATCATGTAATAAGATATTCTGTTGGAGGGGAGCCATTATGGTACAATTCTGAAAACATTCCTAGTACGCCAGATGTTTGCTCTAATTGTGGAAGCTCAAAACAATTTGAGTTTCAAATTCAACCAAATTTGATTACTATGTTATCATCAAAAATGCTAGAATATGCTGTATTGGCAATTTATACTTGTAGCATGAGTTGCGATTATCAGGGGGGGTATATAGAAGAAAGTATAGTTAGACAAGTTGAACAAACTGTTTTGCCTCAAGCATTTCTCAAGTGATGATGATGAGTTAACGAACGATTATATAAAATTACTCTGTGCAACTTTCACAGGTATTCTACAACTTAAAACAAAATTATCAAAAATATGTAAAAATGTCGTTCGATTCTGAGCATATTTTATGACACGCAAACTTTGTGTTGTACGGTCATTGACCTATTAATAAATTATATGATGAATTTTGTACCTGTTGATTTTTCTCTTGAAACCAAGAAATTAAAACTTTCGCTGCTTCAATAAAGTTGTGGTCCGTAGTTTCGCGATGTGCAGCACTTTTTAGAGCCTTGAAAAATTAATAACAAATAAACACAATTAGGACGCTTACATGTGTGTATAAACTTTCAAGATGATTGAAATAATCATTTAAAGTTACGGCTTCGGTTGCAAGATATGTTAATGCCGCACAAACAATCTCACTAAGCAATGCAATATCCTACGAATATTGAAATTATGTAAAGCTCACCTTTGACGCAATCGTTTCCGTTGTCACTGCTGAAATTACTGCTTGAATGCCAATCTATAAAAAAAGCAGTATTTTCTTTCTAGACTCGCGCATACTTGACTTGCAGCTTGTTTTAAAACATCTAGTGTCTCGCTAGCTAATGCAGGAGAGGAATTATTAGCAGAATGCCTTGCATCTGATCCCATAACATGCTCCTTTATCAAATTCCTTACATGTAGCATCTCGCATACACGCTGCGAAAGCCTCTATCGCTGCGTGCTTGCACTGTCTATCAATGCCAAATAAGCCCAGCTTTATCTAGAGAGAAGCAACATTGCTGCGGCATCGCAATAAGTACTCACCACGTTGCAAAACGTCTGTGCACTTTGAGCGTCTAGATTTCTGAGTTGCTGATGTATTTCAATGAGTTGGAACATGAGATTCAGATACGGCAGCAAAATTGTTGGTTCCTCTAAAGAGTGCCTCGACTCAAGAGGTGCATGTAATGCAGAAACTATAGCCAGAACAACTTGTGGTGACCATGTTGTCTCATGTGCAATAGACGCTGAGGCTGTCCCACTATCAAGAATTAAGGCCAAAATTCTGAAAAAAGTATTTTTTAAAAACCTTGGCATTGAACTAACTTAAATATCAGCGATACGTTCTTGCATGTTTCCTCAGCCTCCCCCGTTTCAGCAGCCAATGCTTGTAAATTTTCGATGTAACAGTGCACAACTTCCCTCACAGCAGTGAGGTATATAAGTAACATATCCGCAGGGAGAAGAGTGATTGTTGTTTGTCCCAATCGATAAAGAAACTTTACTAGTGCGCGTTGAATTTCAGGATAGAGTAGATAAGCTTTTGCTATAGGAGATATACCCCTACTGAGAAAATCTCTTAGCTCTCGACATAATTCTTCAACATGATCTGGAATTGCTCGTACTACACCAGTCAACATTGTTAAGACTCGACATATAGATGCAACTTTGTGTGCATCTGCTAGCCTTTGAGATCCTAATCTTTGCAATTTAGACCCGGCACCTTTTGGTTGCTCTTCAAGAGCAATCCCAAGTCTCAAAACCCGTTCTGAGTGGAAAGATCAAACATCAACAATATTCACACCTCGAGCATCCGTTAAGTATCGCGACAATGTAGCGTATCTTTCCTTAGCTACTTGTAAAGTCATGATTGTAAAAGAGCGCTGCAAAGTGTTATTCGCTTGTTTTGCGAGATCTTTAATATGCTAAAAAGAACAGACAATGTTTATATCTTCATATCTTCTGTCACACACCTCTGATGGAGACGTAGCTAAACCAACAGCATAAAGTAATCTACGAATTAATTTGTCCGACAATGAATTATAAATCGAAACCTCTCCCTCAATGTCTGCAAATAAATCGTTTATATGAACGATTACTCACTGGATAATCTAGGTAACTCGCAAAGCAAATTCTGAAATGATGGACAATCCCATAAGTAGATTATACATGGATTATCTGGTGATGCAGCTCTGCAATTTATTTTTTTTTTTTTTTAAATACCTAGTAAGACAATTAATAGCTTCTTTTGAAATATCAGCTTCATGAGAATTTGTCACTATAGTTCTCAGAATAAGATCAACGATTACATTTAATGCATTTGAGCCCGAATCTGTTTAAAATTATAAGATTTTTACCAAGTACCTCTACTAATTAATGATTTAAAATGAGGTGAGTATTTTTCTTCTCTTAACAAATAAACATCAAGAAATTGTCGTATTACATAAAATGATATACGAATAATTGTTGGTGGTGGTGAGCTAGTTGCAAGCATGGTAACGATTCCAGTAAATATATCAGTTATCTATAAAATGATTATTTGTAAGGGACAAACTTTTAAAGAAAATGATTTTCCCGTAATGGCATACCGGAATTTCGCATTCTGTATTTATCAAAAACGTTTTTGGGATATTGCTGCTTTCCGTTTGGTCAACAACAAAATAACCAGCAAGGCCTATTGTCCAATATAATACATCACAGGAATTGTCAAAATTTTTCTGGTTGCCTAAAAGAGCTGTTGAATTTAGAGCATTCGCTCTTAAAGCAAGACTTTCTTTGATACTTTTAGCACTCTCAGGTACACCACACTTTGCTAAAGTTGCCATGCTTCGTAAAGCATCTTCGACAAAATGAGTTCCTACTGGTGAGAACTCTTCACCAGTGTTTAAGACACCATTCTTCCCGTCGTCATCATCTCGTAAAGCGCAAATTCCAAGAGCTTCGTGTAAAACAAATGAGGTTATACGCTGAGCTAATCCATGAAAGTGTTGCAGCCATTTTTTCGATTGTTGAGTTTCTAATTCTAAATATGATACCGAAATAGTGGACAATATTGTTTGCAGATTTTCCATGACGGAAACAAGTGATTCTGTAGTGTTCGCAAGACGGGCAATACGATAGTAAAGTCTAAAACACAAAAATTATCTGAATAAAAAACTTACGACTCGAGAAGTTCTAAGATACCTTTTGAAAGCTCATTATCATCCATAAGCGTTTTAATATCAACATCAACCTGATTGTTTAATAATTTAACTATTGCAAGTGTCAATGATTGTAATTCTTCAGATGCAAGCTCTGAAGCATTCTCTATCGATGCAGGAACCTTGACAGCAAGTGATGTACTCAAAACTTGAATCAGTTTCAGGATTAACCGGTTATATATATGAATTGTTAAGTAGGGTTTACGATCGGGTAGCTGTTGAAGATCAGGGAAACAAGAGACTAAACGAGCACTGCGAAGTTGACATGCACGGCTATAAAGCATATGCATTTGGGAAAACAAATGTGTCACTGTTGTGTCGAAAGCACGCGTGGCAATATCTGATTGAGTTAGGCTGTAGAAATTCGCTAAAGTTTCAAACATTGTCTCACGTCCCACGGGAAACAAAACCAAAAACCAATCAGTCTCAGGGGCAAACCACATTTCAGTTTGATTTGTCATCATGTGACGCAAATTTGAAAACTCCCAGTCTACAAATACCTCAACGACTGCTAACACCGCAGGTAATGCATTAGCTAAAGCGGGAGTGTTACGCATTAAATCAGAAATAGCAATGTCACCGGATCTGCAAGCGTCTGTTGATTGACTCATAATTTCCAAAGCCTCCATAACGAGTGGTTTCAAACATTGAGTTTCAAATATTTTCTTTGCATTCCTGTATCTTTCCCATGGTTCATTTATTTCTGCGTAATTTGGCAGAGCAAAATAGCGCGCAACTTCAACTTGCAACCGTAATGCAGCGGCGCCCACCTCAGTCTCCTTATGAGAAGCTTTTTCTTGCACGGTAGTGAATTCAGTTAGGTGTAGTCCCTGTGCACCCGCTGCGTGGCACCACAGCTTCTTAATTATAATAGCGTAAAGTTGAGCAATCTGCTTATGATTGTCTTGCACAAATAACGTACTTTATTACGACACGCATCAGCATCGGTTGATTTCTGAGTAGTCCAACGTTCGAAATAGATCTTGCGCAATCCTGCTGCAAGGCAACCCATAGCCGTATGAATTCGGTCTCTTATCACTGAAGCATCGCCGTCGGTGCTTGTAACCGATTTCACCTCTATAGAACATCTCAGTGCAAGAAAAAAAATCTTACGTTCCTCCGATAATGACCAATTCTTGAGTACGGCAGTCTTACATAAGAGACATGCAACGATAATAGCGGCGGGCTCATTTGAAGTCTCTAATACTTTATACAGCTCTTCTGGAGCTTGAGTTTTTTGTGCTGATACCCATTGTCGCAATAGAACTTCTCCATCATGTCGCTGAGTCGCATTCGCGCCGGTTACAGCAGTCGCAAGGGCCTCAAACTCAGCTAACCAAGGAACATGTGAAGGAGGATTCCATGCCGCTGCGGTGGAATCTTCGTGGAGCATGAATAGGCAAGTATATCTGATCCTAATGAATGAAGCTTAACGACAATAGCATTGCAAAGAGAGTAGCATTGCAAAGAGAGTAGCATTGCAAAGAGAGTAGCATTGCAAAGAGAGTAGCATTGCAATGAGAGTAGCATTATATGGAGGGGGTTTTGATCCTATACATGTCGGGCATCTCACAGTAATTCGTGAAGTTTTAGCTGCAGAAGTTTGCGATTGTGTATGGTTAGTACCCAGTGGAGAGAATAGAAACGATAAACAAACACATGCTAGTATTGACGAAAGAATTGAGATGTGTGAAATTGCAATCAAAACTTTGGGACTGAACAATAAACTAATACAGGTATTCTGATGAGATTTTCGTAAAGAAAATTATTTTGATAGGTTCATAATATAGAATCAACTACAGGATTTCTGCCAACATATCAACTTTTAATTTCCTTAAAAAGAAATTATCCAGAATATGAATTCTTATTTATTATAGGTTCAGACATAATAGATTCATTACATACATGGGATGATTCTGCAAAGTTATTATCATCAACGCATTTTTTAGTTGTTAAACGTAATTCACAAGAAACATCACAAAAAAAAATAACATCAATTTGTGAATGTATAACTAACATGCCAGATGATAGAAGTAAAGAGCCTTCTCATTGGAAATGTTTATCTTGTACATTAATAACAAACAAAGGCTGGAATTTGATAATGACTAATTTATCAAGTACCGAAACACGACGAAGAATTTTATATTCATGGAATTCTAATAAAAATAAAGTAAAATATTAAATTTTAATTTTTAAATTAATTTTAGATTTTTTTATTAAATGTACTCCCCTCCTTGGAATTAATTGATTATATATTTAATCATGGATTATATAAAGCAATAGAAGCAGATTAAAATATTTCATAAAAAATTTTAAAGATTAAATTTTAAAATAATTGAAGAAAAAAATTTGAAACAAATAATAACGCTCTTTTATTGATATTTAATTACCAATATATATTTTTTATAACACTTCAATGAGGCATTAAAATGCGATTGAATTTATTTTTCAAAGATTTATATTTAAAAAAAAAAAAAATATATAAAAAAATAAGGCGGAATAGAAAAAGTATAAAATAAAAATGAGAATGAAAAAATAATTTCAGAAAAAAGGAAAATGAAAAAATAAAGTAGATGTGAAATTTCTCTTCACTTTATAAACTAACATGATAAAAAGAATTTAGTCATAAATTGATGAAACGTAGAAAACTAATCAATCTAATTACTTGATAAATGTAATCGGTCCAGTCTGGTTTAGGCACTAATGCTTTCGCAGGTGCTTGCAATAATTTTGCTAGATTCTGAAGGAAATCGTTTAGCTGTTAAATATGGAACGAAAAATGCGCATAATCTGGAAACATGCTCGCAGCAAGTCAAATTTGAGGCCCAATTGATGCAGAAAGCAAGTAGGGTAGCCAATAGAACAGAAGGTGAGAATTTGACAAATCATGCATTGCAGTTGACGTCATTATTGTTGATGATTATGTGGCTATATTTAAATCGCTTGGTGATGTGAACATTTTTGTTCTCGGTGATCAAGAAGATAATGAGCTTATTCTGGCTGAATTAATCAACACAGTTTGCTCTAGTATTACACAGTGTATTGGGTGAGACAATTATCAATGGCACTCAACGTATAATTAAAAAAACTGAAATTTCATACTCAAATGCAGTGGCCAAGTAGGAAGACGTCAGATTTTGGAGAACCTAGGTACAGTTTTCCTTATCCTAGATGAAGTCCTTGATCAAAGGTGAGCAATTTTAATTGTTATCTTGTTTCACTCGCATCCGCGAAAAAAAAAAAATTTTGCGCGCAGATTAGTATGCTTGTGCTCATGGTGATCTTTGCAGCATCATATTCGAGACCGATCCTGCAGTCATAGCTAGCCGTGTGCAAATGTTGGATAAGCCTCCAGGAGTCGATCAAAATGATACGGTTTTCAATCAGGTATGTTGCTTGGCATCGCATCACCCTTGTATTAAGTCGCAATCATTTTTCCTTTCAGGCGCTGAACAATGCCAAGGAGAATTTACTTCGCAGTTTCATGAGTTCAACGTAGATATGTTCAATAGATTTACATCTAAGATTTTTTGCGGGGTGTACAAACTGCCCTTTACCTCAAGGGTACTGATGCGTTTATTGGCGCTAATATGCGCTTCTATAGCCTCTCTATCTGACGCACTAGATGAAAATAACGATGGAAAGAGTGCTAAAGTATGTTGCACACAAACAAAGCCAACGGATGCTCACAATGCAGTCGCATCTGAAAAAGAAGTCTAAAACTTTGAACCTTCCCGCAATTAAACTCTCACCTTTTCATCGCAGCTGTATGTGTTTTTCTAGAAACGAGATGTCTTTAGCAGCTAGAAAGCCTTTAAGGTCATTCTCATGGATGGGAATTCCGCCTGATACAGTGCCGCTTGAAAAAGCAAATACTGCACGACTCAAATCTGAAGAAGCTGCATTATGTATGAAAGGAACACATATAATGAATTCGAACAGCCCGTCAAATTCACGGTTTGGCACATGTCGTAGACATTCTAAGGGACACCGTCGCTCAGGTTGCTTGTTATAGGTTGTAGCAGACAATTGAGCAGGAGGAAAGAGTTTCACCTCTTACTAAATCAGTTGCTGACCTTGCCGTTGCGGATGAACAGGCGGATGAGGAAAATGCAGCGAGCAGATTAATCGATAAAGAAACGGCAGTAGGTTCGCGTCCCATTTTATTCTCCAAACTCAGAAGCAAATGGACGCTGACAAGGCTGAGGTATTATTTAAAATTAACAGGATTTTTTCTTAGATCAAAGAAGAAGAGATCGCTCTTGAGGTATCGTCCTGAATTCCAGTTTACGATAACGCCAGACAGAAGAAAAATTGGAAAAAGAACAGGAGGAAGCAAAAGTAGGCGTAGTGTCTGAAAAATGCTGTATATCAGCTACGTCGTAAAGAAGAGCTAGAGGATGCGCAAGAACTTATAGCAGACGCGAAGGTTTGTTTCGTGATTAGTTTTAATTGCTGATCTATAATGTTCATTCTCTGCACAGGATGAAGCCTTAAAAGCAGCCGAAGCCGTAAGCTCAAATGAGCGAAGCACAAACTTAACTCAGGATCTGAAGCCGTCTATTGTAGATGCTGAGAGTAATGGTGTTCGTAGAATTATTGCAGAGGAAAAAGAGCTAACTAAATCTAGAGATGAAACAGCTGAGGTCAGTACATATAAGAATTGGATAAGTAGTTGAGCAATTTACGTAGCTCTGTATTTAGTTCTGTGCATAGAAGAGTTCTGTTACAGACAGGACATTTATTTATAGATAAGATTAATTGAATAGAAAGGATTTTAAAACATATTGTGTATTCATAGGTTGAGGATGTTCTCGCGAATCAAGCGAATGAGGTTAAATAACATTAAGCATAAATACAATCAACTCAGAAAGCTCGTGAAACTGAAACACATACTGCTGCAGAAGTGAGAATTTTTTATTTGATTTAATTAACATAAAAGGCGTTAGTATCTCAAGCTCGAAAAGCTGATGCTGTAGATTTAGAATTACATCACAGAAAACAAATTGCTGCTAAAGATGAAATTGCTGCAGATACACAAAAATTAGTACGTACTCAAAATTCTTTTACATTAAACCAGGGTCATGACATTTCTAGAACGCAATCTGGCGTGGCTGAAAGATGCAATCTTACATTATCATTTCTCATTAATAATCAGCGACGAAGTATACGTGTATGTTTTTTCTTGACATTATCATTCCACAGAGACATTCAGCAATACCAGATGAATCAACCAAAGAAGAAGAAGAAGCAGAAGCAGAGGATGATGGATCATTAAAAGGAGAAGCCCCTTCACCACCGGATATCGAATCAAAAATGAAAAACGCTGAACCAAAAGACCAATCTAGAATGAAAAACGCTGAATCAAAAGACCAATCGAAAATGAAAAATGCTGAATCAGAAGACCCATCAAAAATGAAAAATGCTGAACCTAAGACAGAAGCTCAAACAAAAGAAGAAGAAGAAGAAGGAAATATATCACTGACAGCAGGGCAGGTGTGGAAATAGTTATTAAATTGGTATTTAAAATGAATAAAACTTTTTCATTTTTTCAGTGGGTATATTTTCTGCTAATATTTCCCCTAGGCGTCGCCTGCTGTGTTTTAATGCTCGTTGCTTTCGTTTAAGCTTCGTTATATTAAATAACAAGATTGTAATGAAAATTTTATCATGCATTTTAAAAAATTATAACGTTAAACGTTGTCGGAGATCGAAAACATGAATTATTCCGCTAGACCCTCCGTATGCAACCAGATGATGGTTAAAACTAGGATAAATAATTGGGTCAAATGAACAAACACTGTGTAGCCGGGTACCTAAGGACATTTTGCGTAATGCATCATTGCAAGATTCATATTTCTTTGGTTTTGCTTTCGAGCAAAATGTTTGATCTTTACCAAATTGCATATGCAATCCTTGTGTCCTTGACTGGTCCATGCTTTGCCTGTAAAAATTTTCTACTCTTGAATTAAAATTTTGCAAAATCTCTGATCGTAAAGGTTGTTTGTAAGAATCTACTGAGATGCTAGTATCCACTTTCTCTAAATCCGTTTGGTCTAAATCTGTTACTTCCTCTTCTTTTTGCATGTTTTCATTATCAACTGTCCAACGATAAACCCAAGCGAATTTCTGTGCTGTACGATCGAGGCGATCCAAAGGATTTATTAGAAGACTACATTAAAGAGAGTAGTAAAACAATCTCTTAATTACCTTCCCTGATCAAAAGCAAATAATGCGAAACCGGCTAGACCAGCACAAGACCATGGTGGTCGTTCATGCACAGGTCCATCAGTTATGGCACGTCCTGGTGCTCTATTAGTAGTCTCTTTTGTTATACAATTAACAATCCATGCGGTTACATGACATACTAGTAAAAATCTGTTAAAAAAATTAAAATAAATTATAAAAAAAATTTTTTTAAAAAATAACATGTCTTAGTACCTGGGTATGATTGACCATGAAATAGCATATGCTGGACGTCTAGGACCTTCAAGCTCAAAAAGACAACCCGAATTACCGAGAAATATATCCCTAAAAGAAATGTAATTAAAAAAAAAAATAAATAATAATAAAAAATAATAATTGATAATATTACCAAACTTTAACTAATCCCTTAGAACTACTGATAGCTATATTCATAGAATCTTGACATGGTTGCCAAGTCATGCCTATAATAGGATCCTGACAAAAAAAAATTATTTTTAAATATTCTTGATTACATTCTCTACAATTTGTATTTTAATTGAAGATTCAAATAAATTTTCTCCTTTCCAAAACCAAAGAATAATTTCTCCCGTTACTAAACCAGCGGCTAACCATAAACCTGCAATATTATTTTCATTTAATTCTTCTATCTCAGATTTTTCATGCAACTTATTCGTTAAACCAGTTGTTGGTATTGAAAAAAATGGTGCTGGTGCAAAACATAATATATTTGATATTGGTGATTCCCAAATTGGTTTAAGATATCTAAAAAATGATGAGTAATAATTATAATTACCTTATTACGGAAGATGATTCATCATCATTTAAAAATGGCTCAGCTGGAATGGAATAACAACATACAATACCAGAACCAAGTACAGCAAAAATTAATCCAATAAATTCTGATGTCCCAGAATTCAAAACCCATTCTATTGATCTACAAAATGTTCCCTAAAATAGAAAAAAAATATTTAAAAAAAAAATTGACTCACTTTATGTGCAATGCTTAATTTAAGACAAGATTCAAGATTTGAATCAATTGACCAAAATTGAATAATTGATGTTTTATTTAAATTAGATATTTTACCAAGTAAAGATAATGGTGTATTTACTGAATTACCCGAAATTGCAAGAACAGTAAAATTAATTTTTTTTTTTAATTTTCTTCTTTTAATTCTTGGAGATATTAAATTATCATCATTATTTAATATAAATGGTGGACTAAAACTTGAACTCCATATTGGGAATCCAGTATTTAGTATATTATTTTTTGAAGTCCCAAAGTTACAAGATTTAAAAATAGGTATTAAATCTGTATAAGTATAATTATCTTCATAAGATGATAAAGTTATTTTAACTGGATCATTATTATAAAAATAATTGTTTAGTTCATTTAATTTAATTTCTTCTGATTGTAAAATTAAATTAATATGTAATCTTTTTAATAATAATTCAATTGAATAATCTTTGATATCTTCATTAAAATTATTTTTGAATTCAGGAAATTTTTGTGTAATTTCTTCACTTGTTATTGGTGTCTTAAATCTTGCATTTCTCTGAAAAAAAAAAATTTTTTTTTTAAATTATTCTTACATTACGTATTTCAGGCATCTAACTGCTTGCCTGATTTTTTATTAATATGGTTAGATTTAAAGTTAGATGGATTTTATGTGAAATTATTTTAGAAAATCCAAATAAACAAATTTCAGAATTTAATATTTATAATGTAAAATAAAAAAAAAAAAAAAATTTTATATAAATTAGGCTGCACGTGATTCTATTGAAGAAAATTTTGGAGATATTGGTATTGGTAATATTATGAAATCTTTAAAAAGTAAATTTTTTTTTTAAATATTTTTTTAAAATTATTTTTTTAGTTGAATATTATCGTAAATCATTAAATCTTTGTATATTTCGTTGTGCAGCTGTAAGATCTCTTAATTTTTTTTTTTAATTTTTTTAAAAATAGATTCATGTTAAATTATTTCTATGTTCAATTTTTTTTGTAACATCAATTGGGGAAAGTAATGCATGTATACATGTTCTTCATAATGGTGGTAAGATATTTCTTTTCTTTAATTTTTTTTTAAGGGTCGTTATTACAAACACGTCTTAAATTACGCGGTTTATTAATTAAATGGCAAGCTGATTGTACTAAGATTATAAATAATGAGCTCGGCATTATACAACAAGAATCAGCAAAAAAGTTAGAATTATGTTTATTTTTATATTTTCAGATCTCTGATTGATACGGTTTACAACGAAAATTTAAATATTGAAGAATTCACAAAAAACTGCTCTAAATCTGATCATTATACGCTCGAAGATTAATTACAATTTTATGTAATCTATCTTGAGAAATAGACTGCTTAAGAGTTACTCTTTAGAAGATTCTCAAATAATACTTGGTATACGCTGTATCTCTTCCATAAAAACCACACCCTCTCCATATCGTTTTGCAGTTGAAGCAAATGAAGCTGCCGGTATACGTGTGTCAGCTTTACAGATTTCTTGTATAGCTGTAGGACCTCTAATACCACTCACAGCACCAACAGCATCATAAATCATTAAATCTTCTATTGACGGTGATCCTGGTAATATTATAGAGACCTAAAAGGAAATATATTTTTAAAAAATTTTTTTTTTCAATATTTCCAATTGTACCATTGAGTTTTCTTGATTATGTACTGCTAAAATAACTAATGGGAATAAACCACTTTGTACTGATTGAGCAGTTGCTTCCATTTGAACAAAACTTGACCGATATTTACGAGCTGTCTTAAAAAAATCAACCCAACCCAGACAAAGCTGCTCAACTGAACTCTACAATAAAAATTTAATCCCTTGTTTTCATCTTACTTCTATTCCATGAGAAAGCTTTTCTTTTGCAGATGAATTTAATTTATAAGCAGGGACATCTTTTATATTCTTAATTTAAAATGAAATTAATCATTAACGACTTACTGTAGGTCGTGCGAATGCAAATGCATCCGACAGAAATTTATTGCTCCATTGTAAAAGCCAAGTCCCATCATTTGCTTTGCCATGTATGAGGTACATGCCAATCGGATTTTTTTTTATCTCTTCATGTATACTATTCCATGTTTCTGCTGAAATTGTTGGAGCCCTGAATTCCATTGTATATAATCTTGCTCTTGGCGTAGGTACACGTCTTGGGCTAGACTGCGCAGCAAGTGCTTCTTCCGTGGTTGCCAGCTAAGATGATTTGCAATGTACTAAATCTTCTTACCCCTAAGTCATCTTTTGACTTGGGATGTTTTGCCATATTAAATATAGGAGCCGAACTGACTTGCGCATTCAACATGGCTTCACTTAAAGAAGAGCCACCTTCCTGCAAACCGGCAGGACGGGGCGACAATTCATGCACTTGGTATTCTAAATTTTGTAAAAGGTAAGCAATCAAATACCTTGCTGAGCATCTTGCACGCGAATGGCATGGATATCATCTTCTTGCGACTCATAATCGCCACACACATTACAATGCCGTAGCGCGCCGCTACCCATGACGAATAAAAAAAAATTTTTTTTTTTTCAAAGATTCAGTGTCCCTCTTAACATGTTAAAAATGTTGGCTGATGCCGATAACAATATTTAAAATTATATTTAATTTCATCTGTTAAATATATCATGGAAATTTCATTTATGTAAACAATGAGTTCTTTAAAAAGTGATCAAATATATTCAAATAGAATAAAGATAGTTTAATTATTAATATAAAATATAAATCTGAAGTTTATATTGTATAAATCTGAAAAATGAATATCATTGATGAATGTCAAACGAATTGTTCAAATAAATTATCATGTTAGCAACAAGTTATAAAAATATTACTCAATTGATTATTAAAAGAAACACAACTGATTTTTTCTTTTATTTAAATAGGCGGATAAAAGGAAGGATACTTTGGTCTCAAATTTCCTTGTTGAGCTTGTGGCCACTGAGATGACTGTTGTGAAGTTGGAACTTGTTGATATGTTTGAGGAGGAACAGTTGCTTGATATATTTGCGCAGGTTGTTGTTGCTGGTAAGATTGTGTGGGTAATTGCTGTTGATAAGGAGCTGACTGTTGTTGATAAGGTGGTTGTTGTTGTTGTTGTTGTTGATAAGGTGGTTGTTGTTGTTGATAAGGTGGTTGTTGTTGTTGTTGTTGTTGATAAGGTGGTTGTTGTTGTTGTTGTTGATAAGGTGGTTGTTGTTGTTGATAAGGTGGTTGTTGTTGTTGTTGATAAGGTGGTTGTTGTTGTTGTTGATAAGGTGGTTGTTGTTGTTGTTGATAAGGTGGTTGTTGTTGTTGATAAGGTGGTTGTTGTTGGTATGTCTGAAACGGTTGATTAGCTTGTGATGATGGTTGTTGATACTGTGGTGGTTGATATGGTTGCGTTGCTTGTGGTGCAGATTGAGTAGTTGGAGCAGGCTGTACTATATATAGAAGCGAAGGATCCGTGGGATCGTAGAATGCTGCCTTTAAGAAAATAGATTCGAATTTAAATACCTGATTGCCAAGCTGTATCTGATGAGCAAAGGTTGAATCAAGTCCAACGGAATCTGGTTGTGATTGTATTCGTTGATGGATTCTATAAAATGCTTTTAAAAAAGTCTGACAACCACCTGAAAGATTTTTTATAAAATTTTTTGAAAAGAGATTTTCAGAGTTTGTTTATAAGTTTTCATACCCTTATTGAAAGTAACAGTCCATTTGCTCGTTGCAGGTAATGGATTTGTAGCTACAGAAGCCTATTAAAGAATCAATAAAGATATTACAATCTTACAGGGTCCACCCTCCCTTCAAGATAATTAGCACCAAAAATTGGCTGTTGAAATTTTGGAACAGATCCTTCTGTTGGGCCACGTATCAATTTCTGTACAGAAATCAACTGTCTAAATATTTTGCTTACAAGAGGTAATTCTATGCTTGTGAACCCTTTATGCTTTTCAGGTTTTCCATCTCTTAAAAAAACTAAGCGACTACTTGTTAGAAAAACTTTTCCCGTAGCAGAAAATTTTCTAATTAATATTTGTAACAATTTTTAATTTACACCTACTTATTCGAGCTAATGACACAAAATGACATTCCTTCTCGTCTTAAGACAAATACTTCACCCTGTTGCGGAAACGGGAATACCTCTTTTTCTAGAAAAAAAATATAAACTGTAATTATCCTTAACACGTACTCGAATTTCCATCTTCAGCTAAAACAGGATTCAAAGACATGTTATCTGGTTGGTGGTCCAACAGAAAAAAAAAATGAAATATTTCTAATTATATTATGAATAAAATATAGCTTAAATGTTTTATAAAAAGGGTATCATTTTCTGTTACGATGCTGCGTATGCTAAAAAGTGTGTACACTTGTGCAATGTTAATTATACATGCATTTAGGTCCCACACAAACTCAGACTCACAGATATTTTTTTTTCTTGAATTTTCATTTTGGTAATTATGGCGCGTAGAAGATCATCCTGTAAGCACCTTGATACAGATTGACAACCTCAATATCATAAGCAAAAACGATTCAACACCCGATACCTAATTATTGATTGCACCTTTTCAGCTCGATCGCTTTCTCAAACGGGATTACGTACACCAGCAGTAAGATCTGCCGCGCCACCCTCTAGAGTATCGGATGGCGGCGGCGGGATTTTTAGCAGCATCGGCGGTGCAATCACCAGTGGTATAGGTCACGGTGTAGGATTTGGCATTGCTAATCGCGCAATAGACGCAGTCATTGGCCCGAGACATGTAGAAGTCACACATACGTCAGAAAATGTAGCGCCCACTCCTGCTCGTTCTTGCCAGGTTTATGCTGATGACCTCAATCAGGTACGCAGTTGCTCTTTTTGCGATTTCGACGGCAGTGTATGTCGCGGCATTCTGATATAAGTTTGTGTCAAAATTATTTTGACGCTCTTAACAATTGCCGTCAAGCTTTAGTATAGACAAGCATTTTATTGCGATTAAGTATGAGTTTGGATCGTCGCAAAGCATTAGATTGCACCAACGGCAGCAATAATGAAACAATTTAAATGATGAACATATGAAATACATTTTTCTACACTTCAATTCCAGAAAATGTCATATCGTATCTTAAGCTCTTCTCTTAAAATATCTCAATCGTTACCTTGCACTATTGTACTCGCGAATACAGGTCCTGTTCGATAATAAATGTAACGTAGATGATATCTCTCTCCTTTTGACGGCGGCAACAATCTGGAAATGGAAGCAGACAAAAAACCGTCATCGCTTGTTGGTAGACGTTGGGCTGACATTCTAAGTGACGAGGATTCTTCTATAAGTTTTCTTAATAATGTATGATTCATATTGACGCAAATTAGAAAACAGACTTCAAGAAATTTATCCCGTAGTACAACCAAAGAAGGATCGCGTTGGCGTTTGAGTGGGCTTTTTCGGTAAATCGCAAATAAATCATAGATAAATGTTTTAGAAAGGAGCGTCCTCCAATTTCAGAAACTAATGGTGTTGAGTTTGAAGCTACAAATCAGGGAAATGAAGCATGTAAAAAAACTTCTTCATTTCCGCAAGGATTTGTTAGTTTGATGCGACTTGTTTCTGACTCAGCAAAATCATCGACGTCTCATATTCTGCAAGAGCCTTCTGCTCGCAGACCATCTCGCTCTACGTCATTAGTTGACAAGAGTATATCTGAGCAACCGCAGCCTACAGAAGACAAAGCTGTTCCTATTCCTGTTTTTCGTCTCTCTCCAATAGAAATCATACAGCATGGATATTATTATAGTCAACAACAGCAGAACCGCCCTTTGCCAGAGTATTCGCTGCCTGCTTTACGTGATTCGGAAAATTTTTATTCAAACAGTTTTTCAGGAACATCATCTCTTAAAAAAACACGTCAATTTCCAAGACCTGCTTTTGATGATTCACGCCAGCGTTTCATTACTGATGTCATATTCCCACCCGGAAGACAAATACCTAATTCACGACATGACGTGCGATTTGGGTCACTCGAAACTATACAAATACCCACACGAAAATCCTATCGCACACAAGCCGTGAATTTGAATAAGAAGAAATTTTCAAACACCCTTCGATCACAAGAAAAACAAAAGTTTAATGCAGCTAACATATCAACATCAGAAACATTGAGAATACCCGCATTAACAGAAACTTGTTTGAAAGTTTCTCCTCAGACAGATTTTTTGATTGTGTCTTCTAAATCAGAAAAATTAAAAGTAACTTTCTAATTTATACGAAATAATTTCTTAGGAAATACTTGGCATAAAATGGCCTTCTTTAGAAAATAATAAAAATTCTGAAAAATCAAGAATATCAAATAATGTACAAAAACGAATATTTAATAAAACTCATAAAGGTAATTTTAATAAATTATAATTTAAAATATTTTAAAAATTTTTCAATTATAATTTTAAAAAAAATATTTTTACTTATAATTTTTTTTTTTTTGGTAGAAAAAAAAAATGAAGAAGAATTTGAGCAATGTGCTGTTAGTCAAAGAGTTTTATTATATAGACAAAGACAAATTGCTATAGGTAGTATTGTAAAATTAAAATTTGAAATTTCAGAAAAATCTAGTTCAGATTATTTACAATATATACAATTTCAAAAACTTCCATTACCACCACCAGCTATTGAGACCCCTATTTCTGCTGGTAAATATACACAAGCTTTACGTGAATGGAAGTATCAAATTAGAGCATTTAATTTGCAAAGACATGAAAGAAATTAAAAATATTTAGAAATCAATATAATTAATTATTTTAAGAATTTATTTGAAAAATTAATTTATAAAATTTATAGAAAATATCAAACTAAATTAATAATTTGAAAGAATAAGTTTTTTGCATAAATTTACTTGAAAAAAAAAAAATCATATTAGAATAAATAATATTTTAAAAAAAAATTTTTTACATTCCTTTAATTTTGTATTTCAAATTATTATTAAAATCTGTAGATAAAAAAATTTAAAAAAATATTTACCATTTTTTGATATCCATAAAGATTCAAAATTAAATAATTTTTTATTTTCAAAATTTTTTTTCTTCAAAGAATAATTAATAGATTTTGGTATTAAATGTCGATATAATTTTTTATTTGTAAATAATACTGAATCATTATTATGTTTATCAATCTTCATTAAATTATTATTTTTTGATGATGAGAATCCTTTTCTAAAATGACTATCTAAATAATTATCAACATTTCTTTCTTCTCTACGACGTGAACTTTGTCGATAATGAGGTTTATTAAATTGATTTTTTAAATAATTATTAGATTGTCGTATTGAACGAGTTTGTATATTTGAATTATCAAGCGGTAATAAATCTGATAAACAGTTAATAATTTGCGTTGATGCAATTTGACGATGTTCAATTTCTCTTCTATCTGGTAATCTTAACCACCAATTTATTAGAACTCTAAATATTATATCTAATGTTTGAATAAACATTATTAAAACTTTTTTAAATAATATAATTATTGGATTTAAAATTAAAATATAAATAAATAATAATATATAATATTTCAATTTAATTAAAATTGATTTTATATAATTTATAAAAAATTTTAAAGTTGAATTTTTCATGATAAAATTATTATTTACAAAATTTTCTCGTAATAAATGTTTAGGAGAATCAATTAAAAATAAATTTTTTTGTTTTCTTTGACGAATAATTGGTATAATTTTATTTTCTTCATTTGTTAATGTTATTGTATCTTCTTTTCTGCTGCATAAAACACCCTTTACCCGCAATTTCCAATCCTTACTTAACAACTCATGCTGCCCAATATTTCCTTCTTCATTTTTTTGTTCTTCTTCTGTTGCTGTAGATTTTGTCTTTATTTCTTTCATTATTTCATTTTTATTGGTTGGGATGTGCATTCGAGTAAGTAATGTTAAGTAAAGCAGTTCAAAATCCACACCAACGATTGGGCGCCAAAAGTTGCGTTGAATTGAAGGATCTGTTACAATTATAAATATAAATAATGGAAATAAGATAGGCAACCGTGTTACCCAGGGCGGGAGCTTATTAATAATATAAATTAAAAAAGAAATTTGAGTAGTGATAAAAAACAAAATAAAAATTGAGCAAATTGTCATTAACGGATCATTCCAATTAAAAGCAAACTTTATTTTTTCAATAAAACTACTGAAAATTGCTGTAAGTCTCTAAGAAAATTGAAATTATATTTTTTTTCATACTTGAACAATATCCAACATTTCTAATCCACGTTCAATAAGAAGGTGTATATCTTGTTCCCCTGCATCATCAGCAAATATTGGAAAATTCGGACAATAACTTGTACTATCTTCAACTCCAAGTTCTAAAGGTCCAAATGGTGAATCTACTATAGATCTAAGTTTTTGTCCCATAACACGACCTAATAATTTTATTAAACTAAAAAAAAAATAGCATTTACCTGTATAATTAATTTGTTTTTCTTGTTTTTGTGAAATAGGAGATTGTGGTATATAACTTCCTAATGAACGTCTAATATTTGGAATTTCATCAGATCGTAATAAAGCAATATTATCTGAACATAATGAGGATTTTTTTGATGATGGTGAAATTGAATTTGAACGATTTGAGGATTTTTTATAAGAAAAAAGTTGTTTTTCTATTGAATTTCGTCTATAATTTATATTATCTGATAATTTTTTTTTCAAAAATTAATTATTAAGTCTTACCCACAATTAATGATGACATAGATTTTTTTGCTCCATCAATATCCTAAAATATCCATTTTATAAATTAATAATTTATTTTTTTTTTATTATTAATTTTTATTATTTATTACTTAATGTCTTTTATTTAATTATTAATAATTAATTCTTTTTATTTTTATTTAATTTATTAATCTAATGATCTGTTTTATTATTAAATGATTTTTATAATGTTATAATTTATAAATAAATTTTATTATTTATTAATTAATTTTATTATTTGATAATTTTACTATTTTTATTATTTGTTTATAATTTTATTAAACAAAAACATACTTGATCACATGGTTGAAATATAATCTTAGAATTATTTTCATAATAACCGAAACGATAAGATAAAGATATTATAATTATACAAAACATAAATAATAATGGTATAATCCAAAATGGTGCTAATAAAGTACCATATAAAATTATAATCCAAAAAATTAATATAAATATCTGAAATATAAAAAAATTTTTTATTTTTTACCGTATCTTTAATATTTTTAATTAAAATATTTTTTTTTGTAAATATATGTAAAAATTTTGGCACCCAACGTGGAAATGATGTCAATATATGACGACTACGTAATCCGTATGTTTCTAAATACTTTAAATGATAAATTATAATAAATAATAATAAATTATAATAAATAATAATAAATTATAATAAATAATAATAAATTATAATAAATAATAATAAATTATAATAAATAATTTAATAATAATTAATAATAATAAATTAGTGTAAATAATAAATTACAATAAATAATTATAAATTATAATAAATAAGAAAATTATATTAAATTATAATCATTATTTATTATATAAAAATTTAAAATTATTATAAAATTAATTTAAAAGAATAATATATTAATTATAATTTTTTTATTTAATTTTAAAAGACTTACTTGTGGTTCAAAAGTATAGGAATTTTTCCAATATACAATTGGAGAAGAAAAGGAACTTAATAAAGGTGCTATTATAAAAGGATTAATAATAAATTTAAAATTAATTATAATTTTTAAAAAACCCAATGTATAACGAGGATTAGTCATACCAAACCCCGGATATCCCGCAATAGGTTTATAAAACTTCAATTCATCACTCATATGTGGATATAAATGCAACCAAAATATATTATCATCTTCAATTATATTTATTCCAGAAAATTTATTTAATAATTTATTTAATTTATTTTCATTATTATTTTTAATACCAAATAACTTTATTAAATTACATAATGGTATTATACATCTACCATATAATTGCCAATTTGTATCCGGTGGCTTACATTTAGATGGTGCTACATTAATTGATAATGTATTTCCCAAATCATCTATAAAAAATTTTAAATTAATTTTAAAATTTAATTTTATTATTTGCAAATTTTTTTAATAATTTAAAGCATTAACTATTTATCATTTTTATAAATTATTATTAATCATATAGTATTTGAATTATTATAAATTATTATTAATATAATTATTATCATAATTTTTTATATTTTTATTATATAAATTATAATTAATTATAATTATATAAATTAATAATAAAATTAATTATATAAATTAATTATAAATTTTTATTATAAAATTAATTATAATATAATTTATAATTTGAATAATATATAATTAAATACCTTGATGTTCTGTTTCTTTGTTATCTTGATTTAATGTTTTATAAAAAGTATTTGTAGGGGCTAATAAATTTATTAAAAAAAAAAAACTAACTTAATAATTTATCAATACCAGTATCACTAGTTGTATCATTCGAAATTTTATGCCATAATAAATCAATTGTTATATCACACCATAAATCTTTAATTTTGATATTGTCAAATAATTCATTCCATACTATTTCATGTAGTGGTATTGTATTTATATATTCATTATTTTTAAAATCATTTATCCATGAACTGGATATTGAATCATCTTCTTTAGTTAATTTTGATGATGTTGTTGAATTTATAACATTATTACCTAAACGTATTAATACTTTCCATTCAAATTTATTTGCTATTGATTCAGAGTTTGTTATTGGATTATTTATTAATATTATTTTTGCTTTTTCAATTTTAATATTTAAAATACCAATTACTGATGATATTATACGTTTATTATTCAGATCTTTTGATAATAAATCAAATAATGAAAAATCTTTTCCTTCTATTATACAAGGTGTTTGATGTAATAATTTTGAACTTGTAAATTTTTGTATTATTTTTATTATACCCCACTAAAAAAAAAAAAAATTAAAAATAATTTTTTTAAAAATTAATATTTTTTTTAAAAATTAATTTTTTTTTTTTTAAAAATTAATTTTTTTTTTTTAAAAATTAATTTTTTTTTTTTTAAAAATTAATTTTTTTTTTTAAAAATTAATTTTTTTTTTTTAAATATTATTTTAAAATCTGACCTTTTGCATGTCCTGTAAATTACTTAAATGTTGATCTTGATTTGCAATTAATGATGAAACAACTGCATCCATAGCAGCTATAAAAATTTATCTTTTTTTTTTTTTTTTTTTACCTTCAGACATTTTTTTAACACTATCTTTAAAAAGATTTCCTAAATTTTCCATTAGGATCTTTTATACTGATATAAGTGGTCCCTTATAAATAAACCACCATTCTTCTAATTCATTTATATTTATATAACCTTTTGAATTAGGATCTAATATTTCAAAAATAATATCTATATCATTTATTTCAATTAATTTTAGAAAATTAGAATTTGTATCACAAAAATTAATTAATTCTTCACGTGTTAGTTTATTATTCTGGTTTTGTTTCTGTAAATTATTAAATATTGATAAATTTTTAAAATTGTTGGGTATTCCCCCGAAAGAATCGACAAATTCACTTATATTATTTTTTCCTTCTTTATTGAAATTTTTAATAATATTTTGCATGACAAAACAATATTTAACTCCCATAAAGATATTTATCATTCCACAATTCGCTAACACTAAAGCTGGTATACTATGTATCGAGAATAAACCAGCAGTCATTGCTAAACCTGAACTTAATAACTGGACTAAACCACGGCCTAATGATAATTCCATAAATGGAACCCAGCGATGTATGAACTTTCTTACTCCAAATATTGATACGTATCTCGAACCTTCAACAATTAAACAGGTAGTTGCAAAAAATACTTGATAGCATTTAATAATGACTATTATTGGTCGGATTTTTAACATCATTGACAGTATGTCGAAAATACCCGACCATAGAACTCCCATGCTACATATACATATTACAATACTTAAAATTCGTGGTGATTCTCTCATTGAATTTTGAGTAGCGATCAAAGATCTCGATAATTTATGCCATGCAGATTCTGCGACTCGTTTTATATCTTCTGATTTTGGTTGACTCAATACTGCAGCAATATTCTCCATCAAATTATTCGTTTCACGATTACTCCCAGATATCAGTGGCTCATTTTCTTCGTCATTATCAGAACCCGCCGCAGCAAAAACAGTAACCTCACTATCATTTCTTGTTTGGGGGTTAGCGGAAGCTGGAAGGTTTTTTTTAAGAACAACTTTCCTTGTTGGGGCTGTTGCCGCATCAGTTATTTCAGAGGAAGAAGAAGAAGAAGAAGATTCAATTATTTTCACACTTACTGCTGTCGGCATCATCAAAAGCGGCGCCTTTTCATCATGGCCTACAGACTCTTCTGCCATGTTCTTGTCATTTGATTTTGCTTTGTTCTGTCGCTGCATTATTTTCAATCAGGCAAGCCGTCACAATTAAGAGTCATTTTTTCGCTGAATGTGGTTGCTGTCCGCACCAACTAGAAATTAATCATTAAATTGCAATTTTGCAAGTATCACCAAGTTAGACGAGTGCAATCGTGTCGGTTGACACAATGGCTGTAAGCCGAAATTCATCAAAATATGTGATGTAAATAAAAGCATTTCAAATGTGCACCGTCACGAGGGTCACTGTGCGCTATATGTATTGTGTTTATTGTTCCATGCACCTTGCATCGGATTATCTTTTATGAGGTCCACTACTCGTAAATCATCTGAAAACAGACTTTCCTGAAATATGGAAGAGTCTTTATAGCAATGATATAAGCAATCGTCGCATATTCATATGACACAATTTTTCAAGGCGGCGGCCTGCTTAAAGCTTAAGGCCTGAAGCTAGAGGTAATGCGCGGCAAATGTGTACATATTGTCACTCAGATACATGGGTAACTACCTTACATCGCCAAATTTAACAAAGTATGCGGAGGATGGCACAATAGATCGTCTTAATTATGCTGTGTGCACCATGCAAGGATGGTGAGTTCAGGTACTCCTTAGCCTTCAGTCAATCTGAGAGATAGAGAGCTATGAATTAGGCGAATATCAATGGAAGACGCTCACCTCGTTCATTTATTCGAGGGACTTGAATCTCTTGGTGGACCCGCATGTTTGTTTGGCGTTTATGATGGTCATGGTGGCTCACAAGTTTCGCGTTTTGTTGTAAGGCATTTAGTTGAGGAGTTAATTCGCTTGCCTGATTTTCAAAAAGGTTCGTAAAATACAAAAACTATATTTGGTTTTTGTAGGCCGTTTTGACAGCGCATTTCGAACAGTGTACATTTTGCTAGATCAATTGCTTAAGCAAGATACAAATCGAGCAGAGTTGGAGTGGTTTACTAAAGCTGCATTTTATTCCCCCCATACACCTGAATCTCGTCGCAGTCCATATCCACCACCACCATTAACGACCCCTGCAACAGCATTGACTTTATCTCCTCCTCATCCTTCTTCTTCTTCTATTGATACTCACTTACAACATCGACGTGGGGCACCAGGTAACGGTAGAGTCCGCAGCTCAGTACGTTTGAGTGGAAAGAAGTTGTATCGACGAGTAAATACTAAAAAGCAAAATAAAAAACCGTCTCCACCACCTCCCCTCCCGGAAGTGTCCCCAAGGGAAAGAAATATTGACAATTCTTCACCAGGAACCCCGGTGGGCGATAATACTGAGGTAATTTAAACAATGAATTCATTTTATTTATTTGCAGCCAAAAAAAAAAAATTCTAACAATAAATTAATGAAATTAGAGGTTAAAAAATCATTAATCAATGAAAGTCCCAAATTTATTTTTCATGTTAAAGGTAAAATTTTTTAAAAAATTTTGATAATTAGGAAATGGCTTAATATCACAAAATACAACAGATAAAAAGTTGGATGATGGGACAACTTTTTCAGAAGAAAATAATAAAGATTTAATTAATTCAGATTCTACCTCAAATAACAGTGGTACAATGGGTGGAATATTTGTACAGAGTTTCAAGAATATGATGAATACCATAATAAGAGGACCTCATAAAATACAACATGTTTTACCGAATCATGGTCTTGCAAGTTTTGCTGGTTGCACAGCAATTACAGTGTTAATTACAGTTAAGAAAATGATTAAATTAATCTTTTAAAAAATAGGAAAATCAAATTGTTGTTGCAAATGCTGGAGATAGTCGAGCAGTACTTTGTCGAGGTACAGTTGCAATTGAGTTGTCTAAGGACCATAAACCAACCTTACCTGAAGAAAAGGTATTAACAAAATTTTATACATCAGTGTCACAGGCACGTATTCATACTGCAGGTGGTTGGTTAGAATTGGGACGTGTTAATGGTAGTTTAAATTTAAGTAGAGCTATTGGAGATTTAACTTACAAAAATAATCCAAGTCTTCCACCAGAAAAGCAAATTGTTACTGTAGTTCCTGATATTACTTTTGTTGATATTAAAGAAGAAGATGAATTTTTAGTAAGCAAAAATAATGTCCCAAAATATATTTCTTCCAAATATGTCCCAAACTATATTTTTATAATTGTTATATATAATCTATCCCAAAATTGAGTGTCATTACGTTCCAATATGTAGTATCTCTGTATTTTTAATATATATAGTACCATAACGTTTTAAATCATGTTATGTCACAGAGTATAGTTTGTCCATAATTATGTTTTATTCTTAATTGTCCCAAAAAATATGATGTCCCAATTTATCATATTTTAGATTATCGGTTGTGACGGTATTTGGGAATCTTCTACTTCCCAAGAGATAATAAATTTTATAAGAGCTAGAATCAATGTAAGAAGAAAAGAAAAAAAAAATTTTTCTCAGAAGGTATCATTCCTAAGTGATATTCTTGAATCATTATTTGACGAATTAATTTCACCAAATCCAACATTATTTGAATTTGGTTGTGATAATATGACAGCTATAATTATTGATTTATGTCCATCAAAACGACGCCGTATTCAACATAAAACATTTCCTTTACTCAATATAGCTCGAGCTGCAACAACGCCTGTCGTTTCTAACAAAATTGATCATGAACATTTTTGGGAAAATGATAAATTATCCCCTTTTTTTAATTATCATTATGACGAGGTAGTAAAAGAAAAAAATAATAATTTAGCTCCCGACAACCAACCTTATGATACGTGGGAAAGTTTAGTTTCCTCCTTTACAAAATCACTTGACAATTCAACATCAACAAGTCAAAGCCAATCAATAAATGAAACTAATAATAACAAGAATAATAATAACAAGAATAATAATAACAAGAATGATAATAACAAGAATAATAATAACAAGAATGATGATAACAAGAATGATAATAACAAGAATAATAATAATTGTAATCGCCGTAATAAAAATAAACGGCCATAAGTTATATTTTATCGCACAAGATTTTAGTTTAAAATATTTTTACGAAAAAAAAAAAAAAAAAAAAAAAAAAATTTTATTTAGAAATTGTTGTTGTTGTTGAAAGTACCGTTTTTTCGGGAAACTCGAACTCGCTTCCACTTAAATATATAAATGTAATTAAAGCAAAAAGGTTCACGTTTTTGCATAAAACCGAACATCGTACTATAAAATTGAAATAACTGATAAATGCATGCAATAAAAAAAAAGATTTTTAAAAAAAAAAACATGGTTTTTTATGTGCACCTTTATGTGTTTACCGTTACAAACAAAAAATGAGCAGTATACAAGGCTATGATGACTTTCCAGGTGGACGTTATACGGCATTAAGTCCAACTTTACAGACACCGAGACTTTCACAAATTGATCCGAATGAAATAATTAATAATAATATAAATAATAATTTATCATCTCGTGGATCATCATGTCATCATCATAATCTGGAATCAAATCATCATTCTCCTTCTGGATATAGATTGATACAAAATCGAAGTCCTGGTTATGATGTCATAATGGATCCTGGAGAAGCTGCCTTGTACTTAACTCAACATTCTCAACCTCCGATGGGATCTTCAAGATTTCGACGATATCGTGTAAAAATGCAACAACCAGGTTGTTGTGCAGGATGTAACAGTTGTTATGGAGGAATCTTCAATAAAGGTGGTGTGTGTGGATTTTGGAATACTTGTGGCTGTTGCAACCAAGCAAGAGTATTAATTGAAAAAGATAATAATGAGTTTTTATTTAATCATCAAATTAAAAAGAATTATGGTTGTTGTTAATCAATAATTCACCATTCATATTTTTTGAAAATTGATTATTATATAATTCCCAATTTTCTGCAATTGGTGCAAAAATTAATGATTTATTCACATCAAAACAATTAATCCAAAATTTCAACTTATTACCATCATATCCACTAATATAATTAATTAAATTAATTAATTCATTATTTATTTTTTTGAATAAATTATTAATTTCAAAATTTTCTAAAAACCATAATAAATCATCTTTAATACATAATAAGCCGTATAATAAACCTAATGATTCTATATTTATTGACACTTTATTTAATTTTTTCATAGCCAATATGAAACATGATAATGCATGCCATTCTGTAAACGATTTTGTTAAATTTTGATTGAAAATTGATTCTGGATATTTAACATTAAAATTATATATATCTTCATTTTTTACTTTGTTACGTCTTTCATTTAACATAATATTAAATCGAGACCATAATAAATCTGCAGAATTATTGATTATAATTAATTGCGTGATTTTTGAATAATTAATATATTAAATTATTAAAAATTTAATAAAAATTTACTTACATAGAATAGTATTAATATTCCATTCATTATCTAGATGACCTTTTTCTTGTAAAAAATCAAAATCATTATCAATTAATTCTTTTGCTGTTTTAGCCCATAAAACTTTATTATCACCTTCTGCAGTAATACCAGCATGTGCTAAACCAAGATATTCACCGAATCTGTTAATTGATAAATACCCTTGTCCGCCACAACGCTCTCTTAATATTGAAATTAATCTTTCAGTATGCCAAGATAATGCAGGTTTTATAGAACAACATAAAATTATTAATTCATTTTTATTAGTTTTTTTTTCTGCAAATTTGTCTTTAATGTATGATAAATAGGCATTAAGTATATATGTTTTCGCAATTAAAGGAGCTATTGAATCAATCTGTAATCCAAATGTTAAAATTGGAGAATTGCTTTTACCAAATTTGTCATTTGAAAGACGAGTTTCTGAATATCTTTATTGTAATTAAAAATTTTTTAAAAAAATTACCTTGATGCAATAGTTAATATTAACTTTGAACACCCGATCATCATAGATGCAATACATAATCTTCCTGATAATAATTGATCTGTTTGTAATATAAAACGATTTCTTATTGAATCTGTTTTACTAATAAAAACATTTTTGTCATTTATATAAGATACAGAATCGAGCAAATTTTCCTTTGGTATTCTAACATTATTAAAAAAAAGTTTAGCATTATCAACTCCATTGCATCCAATTTTGTGTCCCATATCTTGAATTGTGACACCGTCAAGAACACTCATATCATTTAAATTACGTATTGGAACAATAAATGCATGTACACCTTTATTTTGATTATTCATGTTTAATTGTGCAAACACTATAGCTACATGTGCATGTATACCGCCATTAGTTATCCAATATTTTTGCGATTTTGTTGAAGGGCTATTTATGATAAATTCATTATTTTTATAAATCGCAATAGTTTCCATTTCTACTGAATTGTTACCATAACCTAATTCTGTTAATGCAAAACAACCTATAATATCTAATGAATCTATTTTTGAAATTATTTTCCGATGTTTCTCGGTTCCAAGCTTCAGAATTGTACCACCAAATAAGTTAAATTGAACAGTTAATTTCGTTACAAGTGATGGATCTAGTTGTGCTATTAATTCATGCATTGTAAAAATGTTTCTTGGATTATTTTCAAAATCATAAACTGATATACATCCTATCTCACATATTAATTTCAATCGTTTAAATGCCAAATCTCTAGTTTTTTTTTTTTTTTTTTTTGTTGCACCTAGGAGTAAATAGTTCTCTATCATTAACTACAGCTTTTAAAAGTTTTTCTCGATTCTCAAAATTATCATGTTTTAGCCAATCAATAATTATTTTTTCATCATTCTTATAATTATTATTTAGTATTTGAGATTCTAGATTGTCTATGCGATGCATTGCCTCCAATTATTGTGTCCCTAATCTGACTGAGACTAATCAATTAAAACTGTTTCTTCTATTTCAAAAATGGCAATGGTAATTCATAAGTTATTTTAAAAAAATTTTTTTTTTAAATTAGCAAGATGCAGAAGCTCAAAGACAAATTCAACAAATGGTTAATTTTATTATGAATGAGGCAAATGATAAAGCACAAGAGATAGAGGCGCGGGCGTTGGAAGATTTTAATATTGAAAAATTGCGTTTAGTTCAACAGATGAAAAATAAAGTACGACTTGAATATCAACAAAAAGCTAAACAAATGGAAACTCAAAGAGCAATGTAAGATTAAATACTTTTTAAAATATTTAGCGCCCGATCGACTGCAATTAACAAATCTCGTTTACGTAAAATAAGTGCAAGAAATGTTGTTGTTGAAGAAGTCAAACATTGTGCCGCTACTCAATTAACTCAATTAAGTGAAAATTCGAAAAAGTACAAAACACTATTAGTGGAACTCATAATACAGGTATTAATCTTTTATGTGTTCGACTTCTTTGACATTAGGCACTTTTAAGATTATTGGCAAATGAATTGTACATTCGTTGTAGACGTGAAGATGAAGTCTTAGTCAAAGAGTGCATTCCCGAGGTAAAGAAATCATATATTATATAATTCAGTGGCGCTTATTGTTTGTTTATTTAGGCTGAGAAAATGTACAGTGAAATTATTAAAAAACAGAGTGGTGCAAACAAAGGAGTGAAACTTAAAATAGATCAAGAGGTAAAATTAATAAATTATAATAATTTAATTACAGAATTATCTCCCACCCGCCCCTACATCAAAACGTGAAAATTCAGTTGCATGGTAAGTTATTATTCTTTTACCAAATAATGCTTAGTATCGGCGGAGTTGTACTAACAACTGTTGATCGACGAATTACGGTTACGAATACCCTTGACGCTCGATTAGATCTCGTAGTCACACAATGCATGCCTGATATAAGGAAGATACTTTTCCCTGTTAGTAGTAACTAAAGTGCATTACATACAACAACGCACACGAGAAACTTAAGCAAGACGTGATGTGCTTGGTCTTGGTTGTCTTGATGAATGAAGTGGTGTTGTTTGAGATTTTAATCCATTATCTAACAAGCATTCAGCACGATCAGTGAGAGCTGCTGTTGCCCTTGTATGATGTTCTGATGTACAATATCCCATTTTTTCTAGATTGACTTCCAACAATGGAAGCACACCAATGATAGTTTTTTCAACCGATGAATTTGTTGTTGTTCTAATTATTTTCTTATCATTATGATGACTCATTGTCAAATCATTCTCTTCTTTAAATTTAAGGAAATCTTTATTTTTGTCAACATTAGAGGTGTTTGGTGATTCTTTTGATTGAAGAATAAATAATCTATCACTTTTTGTATTCAACAAAAAATCCTTTATTTTGATTTCTGAATCTTTAAGACTAAAATTAATTAAAAAAATATTTCTTTTCATACCTTTGACCAGATACTCGTGAAAGAATAATTGTTTGATCAACAAATCCTCCTACCCGTTTATGATAATATGAATTTTTCATTTCTTTTTTTTTTCCCATAATAGTTGCTATTGAATTTGTTATCGGATCTCTATTCATATATTTTTTTTCATCTAATGAAAAATATGTTTGTTCAAATGCACAACGTTTTTTTGTTGTCTTTTTATCATCTTTACTTGAGCGTCGTCGTTTACGATTTATTTTATTATTATTTCTACATGTTATTGATTTTCTTCTACACATTTTCTTCATAAATATTTCATTATTTAAATTATTATTTATTAAATTTTTTTCAAAACTTAATTCCTTTTCATTGCTTATTATATCATTATTATTATTATTATTATTATTATTATTATTATTATTATTATTATTATAATCATTAATGTTATTAATTTTATCGTTGTTAATATTCAATCTATCAATTTTAATAACATAATCTTTTTTTTTATCTGCACAATCATAATTATTATTATTATTACTGTTCATGTAATTTATATTATTGTTATTATTATCATAATCATTCTCATTATTAATATTGATTATCTCATCGTTATCATCTGTATATTTATTATTATCAATATTATTATTATTATTATTATTATTATTATTATTATTATTATTATTATTATTGGTAGTGTTGTTAGTAAGAGGATGTAATTCGTCATTTAATAAATCGACCCAGTGCAATAAATGAGATACTGGTGATGATGAGGGTGCATCAGTTTTGTGTTCCATAATCAATATATTATCAGAGCTCTTAGCAGATATTGGTATTTGAGATATACTACTGGAGTTAGAGCTTATTGACTGACGACAACACACAAGATTATTGTTGTTAGAAGTGATTTGTCGATCATTTATTATAAAGGGAGATCCGAAAGGTATGCCAGGTATCAGAGTTGGTGAGGAATCTTCGACTAAGTTTTGAAAAAAGGTAGATGTGGTTTTATCAGAATAATAGCATTGATCATCTTCAATTCTTATATCTATTGAAGGGCTGCTTGTAGAAGGGGTTGTTGTTAAAGGCAGAAGAGTAATTGGATGAGTTGCGAAAAATGTTTCATTATCATGCTCTTTTTTTATTGCGCTTTTTTGACGCCTCCTTGGGACAAAACGTAAGCAAGAGTTACCCATTCGAGTAATCACGAAAAAATCTTAAGCAAAATTGTGTAACAAAAGTAACGCGGAAAATAAATGCGAAGTTTGATATTACGCATACGCGGGTATTTAAAAAAACCAAAAAAGGAATAAGATTTATTCTTACTGCTGGTGATCATGACTATTGAATTTATCTGACAATAACTGATAATATATATGGGTGCAGAGAACACAAATTGGTGTGACAGAAATCGTGGCGCCACTCACGCCGCTCCACAAAGGGAGCTCATTTAAAGTAACTTAACACCAGGGCTATGTTCTCCTGGTGCTGTTGCCGTGAAAGCGCTCCACCTGGCAATGAAGAACGCGTCAGAGATCGCAGTCGAATGGTTGGATTAGCACAGAATGGTATGATGACAAAGGAGGACAAAATCGAGGGAGCCTCAGAGTTGCAGACACCAAGAGATACTGCGGCGCAAAGGGTAATTATGATATTTAGATGTCTAAATTTCTGTTATTGAACATATAATAGCTAATATAGTTTATATAGAAGTATAATTTGGGCCATAGAGGTTGTTGCGCTGTAGTGTGGCGGCCTCTATTGTCGTAAGACATATTAAGAATAATGTCACAGCATGCATGATTAGATGGGTGCCGCCCCCCCCGCAGATGCTGATGAATCAACTCGCTCTGCAAAGAGTTCTCTAAGGGTCAAGGTATCCTGTTATTGATTTTGCTATTGCTTTTCTTTTTGCAATCAAGTTATTTCAGGATGTGGAGAAACAAAAATTGAAGCGATTAGTACATGAGTTTGTTAAAGTAAGCCATTGCAGGTATATCTTTCTGATGTCAGACGTCTGCTACGTGTGGTTTGGCTGTGCGCATTTATTCAATAGACAGACAAGAGGTCACTGATGCACACTTTGAATTAGACAAATACCTCATGGTAACGAACTATGTGGTATTTCCAACTACTCAGTGGTACACTCTTACTCCTTCTCTTACGGGACCTGAAAGCATCAAGACACAACGCATGTTAACTTCAGTATGTCAATTATGAATAACTCATCATTTGAACTAGGTCACCGCTGTTACTAAAGGCAAAGACATTTCTGTTATAGATTCAAATTATCCGTCTATACTTGTAGAAGAGACTGTTTTATTGAACGCAGAAAATCCTCGTGATCGCGTTTATTTTGTATTTAGCAGCCCAAAAGAAAAGCAGGAGTTCTATACATGTCTTAAGATTATCAGGTCTGGGAGGAAAAATTCTTAATCTCTACATACCAGACTCTCAATAGACATTAGTAGAAGTCGTCAGAAAGAAGCTTGAATGTAATCAGCATAATGATTGCAATTTTTCCTTTACGAGCGATTTTTTTTTTTTCTTAAACGACAAAATGCATCTTGACACATTCTTCTCAGTATCAGTCTTCTTGTCGTCACAGCTACGAGATAATTGTAATGAGAAAAATATGTTTGCTCAGCACTATCTGTTATTATATTTGATTTTGGCGGTGTTCGTTAATCTTATATGTTCTTCCTCGACAAATGAAAATCTTATTATCTCTTCAAGTATCTTAATAAAGTACAAACTTCTTAAAAATTCAAGTTTATAAACACATACAGACATACGGGATTTTGCTGTACTCTTTGGTGTCGGAATTAGGATCATACATCCGTTTGAAGCCTTCATGCGCTTCTGTACGTTATGCCGTGGAAGCCTTATCCTCAACGTCTCCATGACAGGCATCATTCTTGATAACCAATATCTTCTTCTAACCTTTCACTTTTGATTCTTATCACTTCGCCCCGCACCAATAATTTCACTTTGCTTACCTGAGTGTGATTCGTCGTTTGATTTCTATATTTATATTGAACATTATAATTCCAACACTCACTCGGCCTCAATCTCCTTCAGCTTTTGCATCAACCATCACACTATTATCTTTACATAGTATTATCATACTTTAGATTGACACCAGTACTTCTTAACTGTTGCTAATTAGCATTAGCTTTATGGCAGAATTATTTCTGCTCTACCTGCTTTGCTTTAGCTCTATTATGATTCTATTATGAGGGATTCATATATGGTTTCACAAGAAACTGAACTAAAATAAGTTTAATTTAGATTTAAATTGAGCACTTTTCTTGACCATAACATTGAACAGTCATACATTTTTTTTTAATTTTAAAAGTTCATTAGAATAAATTAAGCCTTTTAAGTTGCTCCATTAGGTTTACTTAGAGCTACTGCTGTTAGTAAAAATCATCGTCTTCGGAGTTGACATGCTGTGGTGCGCATAATACATTTCTGAGTAAAAATGTTTTTGGTTGTAGAGGTGCTACTCAATTCAAAAATAATAATTAATTTTCTATAAACAGCAATAACAATTATCAGAATTAAAAAAAAAAACTTTATTGCCTTTGCAACTTATTGTTGTTATTCTGTACTCAATATCTGAAGAAAAGTCCCATTCTAAATCATGTTGACATCATCTTGTAATGCAACATTTTTTCACTCGTTAATCTTTTGCACAACCTCTTCGCTTGTGATATTGGCGTCGTTTGCAAGCAAATTTGCGCAATACTTCATAAATGAATTGGTTCCAATAATTGTACCAAAGAATCTCGACATAAAAAAAAAAAGTGAATTCAAGTTTTTTTTGATTGATACATTAATGTTTTCTTTTTAGTTTACACACTTTTCTTTATAAAGGTAATTCTTTCTGTAAGACAGATCAAAGGACATTATCTCAAACAAGAAGTGATATAAGTGCCTTCTTTTGATATGAATTTGGAAAAAAAAATTTGTGAAAACTTTAATTATACGTATTTAAGTTGTATAGTCCCAATTTTATTCCCGTTGTATATAATAGGCGCTCAATTTCTGTGCCAGACACAAACAATTAAATGTTACTTATATTAATTCTATTCCCTATATTGTATATTTGCGGATTAATAACAATATTCCGTATATTATGCATTTCAGCGTTTCGATTTTTTCATGCATATTTATTTAAATCAACAACTCCATTAGTAAATAGATTTGGACCATATGCAGTAATAACAGGTAAGAAAATTTATTTAGAAAAAAAAAAAATTTTTTTAAGGGGCAACAGATGGCATTGGTTTTGGAATTGCAAAAGAATTAGCAAAACACAAAATCAATTTAATACTAATTGGAAGATCAAATGAAAAATTATTAGAAATTATTAAATCGGTAATTTTAAAATTTATAATTATAATTTCAGATAAAAGAAATAAATAATAAAATTGATATTAAATCTTATTTATTTGATTTTTCAGCAAATAAATGGGATGAAGAAAAATTTTTATTATTAAAAAAAAATATGAAATCATTAGATATAGGAATTGTAATTAATTGTGTTGGTATATCTTATCCTTCTGCACTTGTAAGTTTTTAAATTCTAATTTAAAAAAAATTAATTTAAAAAAATTTATTTAAGAAAAATTAATTTAATTTAGATGTTTGATGAAATTGAAGAAAATTTAATAGATGATTTGATTTCAATAAATATACGTGCTGCTTTAAAATTAACTTATACAGTACTTCCAGGTAAAATATATTTTTTTAGAATTTTTTTAAAAAAAAAAAGAAAATTTTTTTCAGATATGAGAAAACGAAAACGAGGTGCAATATTATTTATTGGTAGTGGAGCTTCTCAATTACCTACTGAACCATTATATGCTGGTTATGTAGCAACAAAAGCAGCAATAGAAGGATTTTGTAAATCATTACAAGTAAAAATATATTTTAAAATTTATAAATTTAGGTTGAATGTGTTAATGATAATATATTAATACAATGTCAAACCCCACTTTTAGTGGCTACAAAAATGTCAAGAATACGTAATTCATCATTGACAGTCCCATCTGTGACTAAGTTAGTTTTTTTTTTTTTTTTTTTTTTTTTTTTTTTTTTTTTTTTATTTTTTTTTTTTTTTTTTTTTTTTTTTTTTTTTTTTCAGATTTGCAAAAGAATCAATAAATTCTTTAATTTCTGCTTCACCATCATATTGGTTACCAGTAATTAATTGTCCTTATTTAATTCATTCTATAATCATATTTATATCCCAATTAATACCACTTGGATTATGGAGCAAGCAAGTTTTATTTTTTAATTTTTTTTTTTAGATTCAGATTAAGAATGACAAGTAATATTCGTAAAAGATATTTACAAAAAGCACAATAAATTTAATTTAAAAAAATTTTTCAAAAAAATTAATAAAAAAATTTTTTATTCTAATTCCATTTCAACAAGATTAAATATTTGTTTAAATTTCCAATAATTAATTAATTTATTTGATTTAAGTTTAAGTTGACCTGTTGTAATTGCAATAATTGGATTTAATTCTTTCTTCAATATTTTTCTCCAACTTTGATCTGTTGTATAAATCTAAATCAAATTATAATTATTTGTCTACATACATTAATATCAGGATTTTTATCACATGTTGGTGATACATTAGCTAATCCTCTTCTCATATGTAAACAAATTGATTGTTTTATATCTGTAAATGTAAAATACATTGCATAATCAATTTCTTTTTCTTTGAATTCTTCTGCTTTAATTCTAAAAAAAAAAAAAAAATATAAAAAATTTAAATAATAATATTTTATTAAATAATAATATTAAATAATAATATTTTATATAATATTTTTTTTTTTTTTTTTTAATTTAAAACTTACCTAACTGGTATAAAATGAAAACTTTCTACAGCAGTCTTTAAACTATTTAAACACTGAAAATTTTTTTTTTTTTTTTTTTTTTCTTACAGTACGACGTTGTGAATTGCTAAGTTTTAGTTGATCTTTAATATTATCTTGATGAAAATAATTACAAAAATTATTTGCCCAACGTTTATAAAAAACTTGTGTTTTATTTAAAACTTCATTTGCAGATGTTAAATACCAATTACGAGCTGGAGCAGAATCTTGTTTTGCTGCTAAATATTTTAAAATTAAGTTTTTAAATTTTTGATTAAAGTCACAATTTGGTTTTAATAAAATTGCATGTGTTGATAATTCCAGCGCCCACTTTAAAAAAAAAAATTTTTTTTTTAATTATTATTTACCTGTAAGTTGTTATTTTCAAAAGCATTTATGGCTTTTTTAAGAAGATTATTATGACCACCAGCCAGATCAGCCATTTTCTGCAAATCATTGTTTATAAATTTATATCATACAACAGCTCTATCTTTAGTACTCAAAGATTGTAAGTGTTCAGGTTCACCAGAAAACCAACCCATATAATGTTGAAATACTGCTCTTACAGCCCAACCAACTAAAAAAAAAAAAAAAAAAATTTTTTTAAAATACCTGTCCCATAATGCTCAGCAAGATAAGGATGTTGTGCTAAGTTTTTTGGTAATTTAACGATATTAATTATATCATATATTGATAATCCTTTATTCATTTGTCTTTTTTATGAAATTTAAAATTTTTTCAAATTAAACTTACCTTACAGTTTGATCATGGATATATTTTATAGCATCTCTATAAGCTGTAATTGTTTCATAAATATATTTTTTATTTTTAAGTGGGCCTGTATGTCCCAAAACCAAGTATTCCGAATTTAAATTACGCATCATATCTAAACTATCAACCCACTGAATAAAAAAAAAAATTTTTTTATAACTTTACTTTTAAAGTATCTCGACTTTCGGTTCCTCGTATGGCATAAATATTTGGAAATGATTTATATATATTATCAGCTCCAAATAAAAGTTTTTTTTTCGGAAACCAAATAACCACCTTTTTTAATTTAAAAATAAAAAATATTACTTGATCTTTACTTTCTCCAGGTGCTTTTATCAGTTGTATATTTTCTCCTTCAATTTCAATATTCTTTTTAAAATAAATTTTTTTTTAAAAAAAACTAACTTTAATTATACCTGACCAAATATGTGTTGGTGGTATTACAGAAATAGTTTCATCAGATGCCTCTTTAGCACTATAAAGCAATCGAGATCCAATACCTAATTTTTAAAATCTTTAAAAAAAATTTTAAGAATTTTTTTTTTGTTTATAATTTTAAATATATTACCTGCATTTATAAAACCATCAGAAGTTTTTAATAATGACCCAAATTGTCGCATTGATCTTTTATATGTAACTCCTGATGTTATACTGAATACTTCATTTATTAATCTAAAAAAAATTAATTTAAAAAAAAAAAAATTAATTTAAAAAAAAAAAAAAATTTATATAAAAAAATTACGTTGCAGTTTCTTGATGTGCCCAAATTTGTGTAATTCCAGGTTTGATAATTGCAGCTCCACCAAATACATGATCAGCATGAAAATGACTATAAAAAACGGCTATTACATTTGGAAATGTTTTTGTTATATTTCTATATTTAATCCAATCAAATTTTAATATTTCCATTGCTTTTTTATTCTCTAAAGTATCAATTATTATTAAACCTATATATAAATAATTAGAAAACTTTTTTTTACCATTTTTTGTTTCAATAATAACGACATTAGCTAAACCATAACCAATTGCTACATATACATTTTCCATAACATTTTCAATTCTCTTTCGAAATTCTAAACTATGGTTTGATAAACGACGACTTGCAGGACTATTTTTGAGTACATCTTCTGCCGTTCCACTATTTATTATATTTATAATTCGAGCCTTAAGTTCCGATATACTTTCCGCTACCTTCTCATCAGATTCTTCCAACTTTATATTTTTCATATAAAAAAGTTTCATTTTTTGTTTCGCAAAATTGATTGATGACATCCAAAATCGGGAATTAATATAATGAATAATTTTTTTTATTGATCTCAGCTTTTGACGGGATGATAATACCTTATCTGAGACAACCGTCTCTATTTTAATCCAGGGAAATAACAACCGATGGAGTGGAGACAGCTGCTGCATCAATACCAATAAACGAGAGTTTTCTCGACACATTACTCTTTTGCTTTCAAAATAATTTTTCTTGACCTCGTTCTCTGATTTAGACTCCCAAAGAGAAAATCCAATGGTCCCTTCACTTGAAACATGCTTCTCATTTGTTGTGCTCAGGGACCAACATTTTGCAGATGCAAAATCGTCAAAGATAACGTAAGACGCATAGTAACTAAGAGTTTGAAATAAGATTAATAATAATCCAATCAAATGTAAGTTATTTGTTGGTTTGGGACAAAGTGATATTATTGATTCTGATACAGTTTTTTCGGGAGGATAAATTGATTGTTGACCCGGTGTTAGTCGCCATGCGGCAACTTCGAATACCTTTTTTGCGACTTTGCCTACCACTCCACCAGATAAGAGTAGATACTTGTCAGCTCTTAATTGTGTGGGACCTCTTGCTTGCGTTACAGTTGTGGCGCAAGCCGAAGAACCAATCGACAGAACACCTTGGTGTTGCAAGTTTACTTTTCTGAGTACGCGGACAGGTCTAGGAGTACAATCGAGAGGTTGCTCATCAGAAAATCCCATGTCAGGGTTCAAACTAATATCTGTCTCAATACTTTCCGTTGCATGCAAATTGCTAGGTGTGCTTTGCGCTGAGGCTTCAGCAGCTTCATGGGAGGTCACGTCTTTGTCTTCCAGAAAAGGCACTGTGACCATATTGATTCTGTTTGATGTGCACTAATCAAGACACCCCTTCCAAATTGACAAATAATATGATAAATAATAAAAGCTCTCTGCAAAACTATCTGCCCTTGTGCACAAGTGCTCTCATTGAAGGCTTGATCCTGTAATTTTATCATTTGATTATCATGATCTTTTGTCTTTACTCATGTACACAGAATTCATGAAATTTTTACTCTATGTAAAATTGTTGCAAATATTCGGCTTAGTCTCTACGGCTCTCATAATAAAGCCTCGCAAAGTTGAGAATCTTGCATCTTTCGCAAGCCTTGCTGATGTTGATCTAAGCACCTTGTCCGCACCAGAAGTTGGAATCATTGATGACTTTCTAAATATTACAGACTTGCTCACATTAGATCCATCATCTGGATTAAGAATAACATTCAGAATGGAGGATAAAGTGTATCAATTAAATGGAGCAAGTCGCCTTAATTTTAATTCAACATGTAAAAACATTTGTTCTATATGACTACTTTTAAAGATGCTCAAAATGTTCCTGAAATACATTGGTCAACTCAAGAAGGAAAAACTTATACAATATGCCTCATGGACATAGATGGTAAGACTTCAATGAAAATTGCAATAATTAATAGCGCCAAAAGGTCGAGGAGATAAATTCAATCCTCATGAAAAGCAATTCCTATTATGGTTAGCTAATGGAATAACAGATTCAAATGATATAGAATCACCATATGGTAACATAAAGTAAAACAATCAAATTCAATTAGTTTCATATTTGGCCCCAACACCTATAGCGGAGTCATCAGCGCCACATCGTTTTGTTTTTGTACTTTGCGAGGAGGCAAAAAATACACCAACTTCACCTGTAGGAATTCCAGAAGCGGTTTCGGAGTCTGGTGAGATTAAATTTTCAAAAATTGCTATATCAAGGTGAAGTATATCAGGATCGAGAATCTTTTAATTTTAAAGATTATGCAATCAGAAATAATCTTAAAGTATTAGCAATTGAATTTTTTATTTCACCACCTTTGCAACACAATTTAACCTTGTAGACATTTTTTTTAGTTTGTTTTATGGCACGACCAGCTGCTAAAAAAAAACAGAATGTACCACTTTAGTATTTGTGATGATATTTATCATTGCCATAACCACCATATCCACCATATCCGTAATCAGATCCTTTTTTATGGGGATACTCTTTCTTCTCATGTACTGGCTCGTGCTTCTTTTGATATACCGGTACCTTTTGCGCATATTGGTACTCTGGCTGGTAGTTGTAGTTGTTATTGTTGTCATGATGTCTGTGTCCAAGAGACCGCGGAGTATCGGATTCAACGGATTCCGTTGAGAAGTCCGCCTCTTGTGCGAAAGAAAGGGCAAAGCCAAAAAGTAATGTCCAAGCGAAGTTTTTCATTTCCAATACTTGAGAGGTTAAGTGATTGCAAAAGTTTGTGATGCGCTTCTACGCAGTAGAATCGCCCCCTCCGCTTCTATGCAAATAAATTATTTAAATATGCATAAATTTAGTATATCTCTAAACGCTCTTCATAAGGCTTTTCTCTATAATGAATCAATTGACATTATCATCGACCATTTTTGCGCCGCAAAAAAGCCTCTGAAAGGCTATCCACATTAGCCAAAGCTTAAACATACATTTTTGCCATCGAGTTCTTAATAAGGAATCCTGCAGTGGTTGGTTGTCTCAGGACCCAAAGCTGCCATTATACTGATCACAACCTTTTGATACCGCTTCCAATAGCTGTAAATACTATACTTAGTTTAACACGCTGCAGTCTAATTCCTGCAGAAATGGTGCATGTTCTAATTTTTAAGATAGTGTAATTACAAGTTCAGAAAAGTTGACTAACAAGCTCTTCATTTTGAAAAGTGCGTAGTGTTAGATTATGCTAATGTAGGAGTGTCAATTCACCCTAGATGCGTTATTTCTGGTACAATGTCCACAGACGGACGCATGGCGGCGCATTCGCGCAGAATTTCGTGAATACCATTATTTTTAAAATATTTCATGGTTTGCTCAATTTCTTCTTGTTTTACGTCGTTGAGTCGGGGCAAAGTCTAGAGTATTTCATAACACACACGTTCCTACTTGCTGATCGAAAATGTAGTCAAATCTTGGAGCCCATTTTCGCGCGCCTAATCTGGCAGTTGTGGAGCAATTATCTACCATGTAAGCAACGCCTTTGAATCTCATGTATGGATTCAAGGAATCAACTGCCTCAATAACTGATTCGTTCGCAACTTCACTCGGGGCATGACCCGCCGCCATAAGTAAGTCACATTGTGCAATCATGGTTGCAACATAAACCCCTGCCACAAGAGGATCAAGAGGAACATTTTCGGTATTGAGTTGTACACTTTTTCGAACACGACTCCCGATTTGCCACAACTCTGTCGAATCTATTTTTCGTAATGGAAATTCTGTAAATCTTTGACAACTTGCAATAACAGAACTTATTTCTCTTCCACTGGCAACATCCTCGTAAATCTCGATCAGAATTTCTAATGCAGGCCTGTAGGATGCAGTGTAAGCTTTCTCAAAAAGATCTTTATCTGAACCATGAAAGCGCAAGTACAATGCATCAATACCCTCTTTAGAAATAATTGCTGAGATAGGGCGTGTTATTCCCTCTACTACACGAATATAGGCATCTTCTTTTGATAGTCCACGATTAAGCACGAAATACCGATAAAGCGCTTCACAAATGCCGTGCACAGCTCCAAGGAGGATTCCTCTTTCCCCAAATATATCCGATTTATATTCAGACTCTAAAGTTGTTTGAAATGTTACAGGAGACCCTATAGCTATTGACCAGCCTAGAGCCAGATCGGTTCCTCTCCCTTGTACATCTTGATATACGGCAAATGAAGAATTGATTCCTGCCCCATTTATATCTCGACCTTGTTCATATAATCGACGGACAGATGGACCCATGCCTTTGGGGCAAACAGCTATCACACCGATATCTTTTGGAAAAGATAACTTTTGACTTTCCAAATACCCGAGAAGAAAGCCGTGACTGAGACCTAAGAAAGATTGCGGTCTGATTGCATCGAATATTTTTTTATATTCAGCCGCCATTGCGGCATCCGATATCAAAAGAACATTAAAATCAGATTCATGGATTACATCAAGCATATATCCCAAAGTCCCACTCGAAACTGAAAACCCCTTTTTCTCAGCTGCAGCGAATGACTTGCTTTCAGGACGAAGACCAACTTTGACACGTATACCTGTACCTTCTAATGAATCTCGTAGATTTTGAGCTTGTGCTGGACCTTGTGAACCCCATCCGATAACTCCAATTTGTTTAACATTTTCAAATGCTTGTGGTAGTAATTTGAATAGATTCCTTCCACCCCTAACAACAGTCTCTTTTCGACCATTAAGAATAACAGTATCTGATCTAAATAGTTTTGAATTAAAACCTGATGGGGAATTTTTAATTGGTTGTAAAGAAGGATATATTATATTAATTTTTTCACTTTGAATTAAATTTATCGCAGTACGTGGTATAGCTTGCATTTTATACGACGAGACACTGTCTTCATAAATATGACATGTCAAGATTATTTTGACATACAATTGAATGTTCTTTATTATCAGACAAAAAACACACACACCAAATTGACACCATATTCATAAAAAAAAACCATGCCATATTCACACAATAAACATACAATAATTATACCATATTCATATTAGATTCATTATTTAATATAAACGAAAAAATAAAGGCTGCGCTTAGCATTTTCATTACAGAAAGAATGTGCGCCCTATTCTTATACCTCCTAATTTTGGCATGCTATGATAGTACGTACTCAATTTAAAAAAGATTTAACATATATATTTTACTGCATGTTACAAACAAATGATACTGCGCCTTTCTCCGATTTTAATTTTTTTTTTAGTGGCGGCTTACGAAATTTTTTGTAGTGAATCAAATTTTATACCATTAAACATACTAAATGAGATTCCTTTATTGGATTCTATTGAGACAGGAATATCATCCTTAACAAACCGACATACATCTCTTGCGGACGTCACACTTGAAGTTGACGAGGGAAGTTGTAGCTCAAATTTTAAACCAATTGGAATAGCGGCAATTTTACAAGGAATTTTACACAATGATGAAAGAACTCGTAAAATACTTGCTGCTAGACGAATAAATATACCTGGTCCTCGTAAAGCTTAGTTTGTCACGCAATACTGATTTTTTTTTTAATGCTAAAAATAGGTACACAATCAATAAATAAACATGTTCGTCATGCATTTGTAACATGGGTCATAAAAGACGCCAAGTATATTCTTGGTTCGTAAATATTTGTGTGTCTTAAATTACAATTAGGAGCTTTGACTCTAGGATCATCATTACGACATCATTGTCCAGGAGTTAAACGTATTTGTTTAATATGTAATGATCTAACAACTCCTGATATTGTTGAAAAATTAAAATTAATTTTCAATTTTGTAATAACGGTTGATTTATTAGAAGTTGAGGTTGATTATTATCGTGGTAAAAGATTTGAAAAACAATATTCAAAATGGATTCATTATTCATTTACAAGATTACAAGCATTGAGATTAGATGAATTTCTTGGAATTGATAAAATATTAATTTTTGATGCTGATTCTCTTATACTAAGGTAATTATTTTTAATGCATTTATTTTTTTGCAAATTACTTTAAATTTGTCTTCATATTTTGATATATAGAGATTTACGTAATTTATTTGATTTAAATGCTCCCGCTGGGATACTGGCTTTAGAAGAGAATGCATTATTACCAAATAGAGGTAATTTTATAGGTTCTGAATATCATGGTAAACAGGTAAATAAAATTTTTTAAAATAAAATAATTTAGATTCCAGATTATCTTTTAGAAGATACTTTAACAAATTCATATGGAATAAGAGGTTGTTTATTATTATTAAGGTAAAAAAAATAAGAAAAAAAATTTTTTTTCAGAACATCTGAAGAAAAATTTTGTCAGTTAATTGAGACAATAAAGTCTAAACCACCTGAAAAAATAAATTCAACCGCTATAGGGTCATTTGGAGATCCTTCAAAATTTATAGGTCCAGATGAACTATTTCTTTCAAAAGCTTATCAGGTATACAAATTACAAATTCTATTATCCTTAACAGACATGGACACATATAGATCAAAAATATTTAATGAAAGCTTGGAACGATTTACCTAAATATGGGCTCCATTATGTATCAGCAAAACCATGGAATCGTAATGATGAATATTATCCAGACTTTGATTATTGGTAAAATTTTGAATATAAATTATATTGTTCTTAGGTATAGGGAAGCCTTAAATTTATGTGAAAATCATCCGTCTATCAAAATTTTATATAAAGATACTTATATTGATCAATTACCGACTATTAGCAAAATAAATCACTTGTATAGTAAATCACCAGCCATTAATCTTTTTAAGGAAACTTCAAACCAATTAGAGGACATAATTAATAAACATGGAATTCATTTGCAACTTCCTACACATTCATCATATGCTGTCAAGAAAGATGCGATCAAAGAAGAAAATACACAAATTAGTACAACTTTATCCGAATGAAAAAGGTCATAGAATGGCATCGAAATTTGCAGAACAGAGTACAAAGACTTTCATTCAGAATTTGCAAATTATTATTTTACATAGACGCTTGTTTTGAATAATAACTTTAAGAGAATGTAATTACTAAGCTTACAATGGTTATAATGTTGAGTTCATTATTATAGTGTTATTTCACTTGCTTGATAGAGAGTATATTATTTTTCCCTGTAATCTGCGCAATTAAAGTTGCGTCAGAAAAAAATTTTATCGAGGCACGCATTAATTATTTTCTTAAATCTTTTTTTTCGGGTTTACAAACATGCTCAAAATAGAAGGCATGCAATGGTCAAGATATCTTCATGCTTTTTATTATTTTTTATTTCTTCCTTCTCATGAGTCTAGGAGAGGTCACTGAGGCTTCTTTGAAACACGTGAATAGCAGTCACGAGCTGAGCTATTCGAGTCTTTTTACGGATATGCTTCAATTGTTCAGGTCTATAGCCCCATCAATGAGCGTATTAAATCCACTGGAGATATTTAATCCCAATAAGACTGACAATTTGCGCCATTTTCCAGAGGAAATTCTTAGATTAGCAGAAAATGCCACAAACTCTGTTATGCAATCTACCTTAGGCGCTAATAAATCATTTGCGCAAGAACTTGCACGGTCGAGTTTTGCAGAAATTGCTTCAGGACAGCGTTCTGCAACTCATGCTGAAGTCTTTAAAACTATTTTGAGTTCAATTGTGGAGTTGACAGCGGCATCACAGAACACTCCTGCATCAACAGTATCATCATCCGATGGTTTGCTTTCAAGTCATAATCCCTTTCCAGCAGCAGCAGCAGCAGCAAGAATAAACTCGTATAACAATAATGAATCATCAGCAAGTGAAATGTTATTTGAATCTACACGTCATATTCCATCAATTATGACACCATATTCGTCAGATATTGATAATTCCACCACGAGCAAATCTATATTTCTTCAACAAACAATACTTAACATTAATCAAACAAATGCATGGGAAACTCTGAATCTTTTCGCCATTGAAATTTCAAATTCTTATGGGAAAGTTCCAACTATTTCTCAACAAAATTTAAATGAACAATTTACATTCGCTATACTTGTAACACGATTTCCATACAGTCCTCAGATTTTTTCTGGGTTGAGTTTGGACACACTTTCTTTTGTCAATTTAACTCAACAATTTCATTGCCCACCACGTATTGCTTTCTCTCCGCAATCGCTAGGCAAAATGTTATTTTTGCGTTGGGATGACTCACCACCAGCAATTGTTAAAATTCTCATTGATTATTTCCGTGTGGCTTCTTTTTCATTCATACATCCAAATGGAGCTGAAAAACGAAAAAGACCCGATTGGGCTCAAGCAAAATACATATATCGTCTTCCCATGTCACGCTTTGCTTCTCCTTCCTTAGGCTCCGTACTTCAGTCAACGAATACAGTTGTACAAAGTTTATTAAATCCATCATCGCAAAGTAATAGTCCAGAGGAAATTACATATATTGAAGAAAATGGTGGGGGTCCTATTGATGGAAATTCTATTACAGAAAGTGAAATATTAGAAATTATAAAATCTTATGATTTTGAGCCTCAAGAATCCTATGATATTTTTGGTATTGGTAATTATTCAATAAAATTGCCATTAATTGCTGCAACTATAACTCTAGGTCCTCCAATGGATAATTATTAAATAAAAATTAAACTTCATTGAGTATCATTTTGTAGAAAAGATCCTCTACTTAAAGTGACATCCATTTTCCTTACTGAATTCATCAATCTATCCTAATAATAATTTTTATTATAATTAAAATAAAATTTATTATAATAACGAGTATTACTATAGGGGCTTACTCTAACTGTCCATTCAAGAGGACACCAGTTAGTATGTAATATAGCCATTAAACTTAAAATAAATTGAATCAAATTTATAATTAATGATAACCAAATAAAAATTTTAATAAATAATAAGCCAAATTTAAATCCCGAACATAAAAGAATTTCAATCGGTTCATTCTAAAATTCTATATAAATTTTTTCTTGCTTACATTTAATTGATGTATTTCATGACAAAGATATTCAATAATAGCAGATATCCAACTAAGCCCAAAAACTAATGAACCTTGTATCTACAATTGGATAATTATAAAAAAAATCGTACATAAAATATTATAAATATAATTATTGAATCCAATCCAATTAATATTGCACTTCTATGGAAACAAGCAACTAAACTAAAGAGTGAGCAGCATATACTCAATATCTGAATAATAATAAAGGAATTTAAAAACATACTGCAGATGTATATACATGTCCTCTCATTAGATTTTTCATTAATTCAAATTGAAATAATGCTTCAGCAGATATAATATCAATAGCTTAATTATTATCATTATTATTATAAACATACATGTTCTTTCAATTATTGAAAGATGAGCTGTCATACTCATAGCTAAAAATAGACATGCTATACCAAAAATATAACGAAATAAAGATAACATAGTTAAAGCTTTAAATATTTGTCCAAGCCTAAATTTTTAATTAAAAAAAAAAAAAAAGATCTACCACTTAAAAATTGTTAAAATACACAAAAATCCCACTAATAGTCCCAAAAATGATATTATTATTAAATAAATTATATTGGGGTGACATAATTCATTATTCATCTAATTTAATAAATTTTAATTTTTAAATAAATTTAAAAAAATAATTTTAGTTATTCAATTACCAGATTTTTTTGTATTGAACAATTAGTATGACGTAAAATTAATTGTCCTGAAATACCACCAATACCAATGATAAGAGCAATCTATTTTATATTTCTTATCAATATTAATTACCAATAAAGAAATACGGGATCCCAAACTTTCATATAAATATTTATTAAATAAACTATTCTTTTCTCTAATTATATTATTCAACATAATAAGACATACAATACCACTTCCAATTATTAATATCTGAAATATAAAAATAATTTTAAAAATCCATACTCCGAAAATTAAACATAAAATGAAGTATGCAATTCCAAGTCCTTTATAGAATTTAAATGCTTCCACATAAGTATCACTTGATGAAGGCACTAAAAAAAAAAATTTTTTTTTAATAACAAAATTATTTTATAAAAAAATTATCAATATAATTAAAAAAATTTTAAATAAAAAAAATCATTATACTCAAGAAAAGTAGTTAAAAATAATGTATTAAAAAAAATATTTTTAAAAGATTATTTGAAATTGTATTAATTTTAAAAAAATTTACAAATTAAAAAAATAAAAATTTATCAGCCTACTTTTCGAAAATTTATGTAAAAAGGTTAAGATTATAATACAAAAACCACAAATACATCTTCCCAAACCAGAAATAAGATGAAGCCGAAATGTATTTTTATTTTGAAGTAAAAATCTTTGTGTATTATTTAAACTATATACTGGTTTGATAGGAGCTACACATTCTTCTACAATTGTTGAATTGTGTAATCGTCGTTTAAAAGATTCAACACTATTGCCATCAAATTGTGATAAACTAAATCGATGTCGTCCATCAGTTGATACACTTAATGAAGATGATATCAATCTTGGTGCTTGACGAATATCTAATAAATTTTGAGGTGTGATATTTGTCATTAACTAATTACTATAAATATTCTTAAAATTATAAAAAAGAAGATACAATTTTTGAGGTATTGTGGTGGGCCAGGTCCACGAAATTTTCCTTGTTATGAATATATCTGGTGGTCATCTTTCAAAAGAATTTTTTGAATTAGTTCGTTCAATAGGAGAATCAAGATCAAAACAAGAAGAAGATAGAATTATACGTAATGAATCAGATATTCTTAAACAAAAATTATTGGAGCCTAATATTTCATCAAATAAAATGAAAGAATATTTAATAAGGTAAATTTTTAATTAAATTATATTAATTAATTATTATTTTAATTAAATTATATTAATTAATTATTATTTTAATTAATTATTAAATTAATTATTATTAAATTAATTATTATTAAATTAATTATTATTAAATTAATTATTATTAAATTAATTATTATTAAATTAATTATTATTAAAAATTAATTATTAAATTAATTAACATTAAATTAATGATTATTAAATTAATTATTCCATAAATTAATTATTAAATTAATTATTCAATAAATTATTATTAAATTAATTATTATTAAATTAATTATTATTAAATTAATTATTATTAAATTAATTATTAAATTAATTATTCAATAAATTTTTTTTAAATTAATTATTATTAATTATTATTAAATTAATTATTATTAATTATTATTAATTTAATTATTATTAATTATTATTAATTATTATTAATTTAATTATTTTTAGGTCTTTATATGTTGAAATGCTTGGACATTGTGCATCTTTTGCATATATTCATGCTGTTAAACTAACTCATGATAAAAATATTATATGCAAGAGAATAGCTTATTTAGCATGCTGTCTTTGTTTAGATTCTAAACATGAATTATTATTATTATTAATAAATACAATACAGAAGGTAATTAAAAATTTTTTTTATAATTATTTTTTAAATAGGATTTAAATAGTTCAAATCATCTTGAAGTTGCAGCTGCATTAACTGCTATTTGTAAATTAATTAATGATGAAATGGTACCTGCAATATTTACACCAATTATAAGATTATTATATGAACATCCTAATGAATTAATACGTCGTAAATGTTGTATGGCTTTACATGCAATTTACAGAATTCAACCTCAACTTATTATAACTGAGGGTAAATCTGCTATAAGGTATTTTTGTAAAAGAAAAATTTAAGAAAAAAATATCTCTTTAGACGTGCTCTTTGTGATCCTGATCCAGCTGTTATGGCTGCAAGTCTAAATTTAATACATTGTGTAGCAAAAGATGATCGTGAATTATGTATAGATTTAGTGCCTTCATTAGTTTCGATATTGAAACAAGTTATAGAGAATAAATTAACCAGAGATTATGATTATCATAGAGTTCCTGCACCATGGATACAAGTAAGTTTTTTTTTCATATTAAGGTTATTTAGATACAATTATTAAATATATTGGGAATACTTGGTGATGGTAATAAAAAAATATCTGAAGAAATGAGTGAAATTTTAATTGAAGTTATAAAAAAAGCTGAATTAAATGTTAATATTGGTTATGCTATTTTATATGAAGCAGTTAAAACAGTAACTACTATATTTCCTTCTTCAAGATTACTTGATCTTGCTGCTCATTCAATATCAAGGTATTAAATTATTATTTTACATTTTCATATAATATATTCTAATTTCAAGTACAGATTTGTTGCTTCTGAAAATCATAATCTTAAATATGTTGGTATATCTGGTTTAGCAGCTATTGTAAGAGTCCATCCCACATTTGCATCTAAACCTGAACATCAACTTATGGTTGTTGATTGTTTAGAAGATATAGATGAAACTATTAGACGAAGAACATTAGAATTATTATATAGAATGACTAATCCTTATAATGTTACTCCAGTTGTTCAAAAATTGCTTTTTCATTTAAGGTAAATTTTAAAACGCAAACTATTTATTAAGTTTTAACATTTTTTTAGGTTATCAGTAGATGAAGATTTTAGAAGAGATATTGCATCTAAAATATGTTCACTTGCTGATCGTTTTGCTGTATCACATACATGGTATGTTGAAACAATCAACACTGTTTTGGAATTGAGTGGTGGAACTTTAGTGTCACCAACAATACCACATAATTTGATACGCCTTGTTGCTGAAGGTCCAACTGGTGATGAAATTCAGGATAATAAATTTAGGTAAATATTTTTTTAAATTCATTTTTTTTAGAAAAGTTGTTGTTAATAATTATATTGAAATTTTAGAAAAAGGAGAAGATATACCTGATATATTAATAAAGGTAAAATAAAAAAAAATTTTTTTTTTAAATTTTTTTTTTTAAATTTAATTTCTTTAAATTTAATTTTTTTAAATTTAATTTTTTTTAATTTCATTTTTTTTAATTTTTTTTTTTTTAAATTGTTTTTTTTTATAAAATTCATTATATAGGTTGCAAGTTGGGTTATAGGAGAATATGGTAGTCTTAACACACTTAATAAATATAAAAGTTTAGAGCAATTACTTGATTTACTTTGTGAAACAATGTTAAGGTATTTTTTATAATTTAAAAAAAAATTAATTTAATCAGACCTTGTATTTATTCTATGACTAAAATTTGGATTTTTTCAGCTATAATCAAAATATCTGTTATTCGTTTATTAACATTATCTCGAGCAAATGCTTCTAATGATTATTTACTAAATAATGATTCCTCTTTAAATTCATCTCAAATTACTTGGCCAGAAAGATCTATACGTTTAACACCATCAGTTATTTCTATATTAAATAATTCTGATTACTCACGCATTCCTCAACTACAACAACGAAGTCATGAAGTGCATAAATTAATTCTTGCAGCAGACCCAGGCACTGATTTTTCAGATGATGAGAGATTACTAAGGTAATTTCTTTTCTTTTAAAAATTTAAAAAAAAATTTTTTTAAATATTTTTTTCAGAGAATTATTTCCTTACGATGCTGCTTGTGAAGATATCTCTGATGAAAGAACATTAAGTTTTTTAAATGTAAGCACTCAAAAAAATTTAAATTTTGAAGTCCTACATTACGGATGTGATTGCTGAGGGTGGACAACCGTATATTTCTCCCTCCAAACGTCGCTTTAAAGAATTATCCACAGGCTCTTCTATATCAGGGAATAAATTTGGTGAAGAAACAGGAACGACATTAGTAAGATCAAAATATTTATTAATTCATTTAGGTTACGACATCTTTAAAGTTTACACCTTATGACCCACCCCCACCTCCTTTGTCAAAAACATTTTCAATTATGACATTACCTAACTCCCCGTCAATAGATACTAAAACCTCTATGGCTTCAAAATTTAACGTTGCTGGTCCTAGACGTTGGGGACCTACGGGTTATCATAATGATCGAGTCAAAAATGTTGAACATATATTCACAGAGACTATTCCACCTCCAATTATAACTAAACAACAACAATCACAATGTCCCCCTTCTGAACGAGAAATTGTTGCTAGAGCTTTATTTACTGGTCTAGCATCTTCTACGGATTTTGTTCATCAAGATTCGAGTGATAGTACAAGATTTTCCAGTAATCAACAACAAAATGGAATAAATATAAAGCCGACAACATCGAGCGACGAAGAAGATCAAATAAATACGCATATGTCGACTACAAATTTTAATTCATCAGATTTATTAGATATAAGAAATGATCATTATGAATCAGCAACAAATTCAAGATCAAAATTGATAACTGTGAACGAATCAGATTTTTGTTCTTCGTCTTCTAATGACGAATTTTCTCCGAATAAACATGAAGAAGAAAATGATTATAAAACATTAAATGAAATATTTCCAAAAAAACAAAAATCTTTTGATCTTGATATTTTAAGAGAAGCGTTGCAAGGCACATCATTACAATCAACAAATATTTCTGATTTATTTAGACCCATTCAAATAACTACGACATTAGTAAGTGAAAATTTTATAATCAATTTATTTCATAAATGTATATTGAAAAAATCTCTATAGAAATAAATTTGAATAAAAAACATTTTACGAAAAAAAATATTTTATTTAATTTGTATTTTTTTAGGTTGGTCAAATTTGGGGAATATTATCGAATGAGATACGAAAAAATTATGAAATTAATTCATCTATAGAAAATATTGAAAATTTATTTAATAAAATTGAGGTGCGTTACTTTTAACAAATTTTTTTTTTTTTTTTTAGAATTTATTTAATTTTAAAGTTGTTGAAATTATTGGACATGAAGGTATAGCAGCTGCTATTTCAAATAATGTAACTATTTCAAATTTAATGAATGAAAAAAAAAATGAGATTCAAAATGGATCATCCTTAATTATGTCTGCTTTATCAATAAATGAGAATGAATGGGAAAAATTTGTATTTATACATATAAGTTATCAAGGTGAAGCAACTCAGGCCCATTTTACATTTCGTGGGTCTAATTTAAGGTCAGTTGTAATTCATAAAAATTTTTTTATTAGACAACTGGAATCATTAGAAACTGCATGTGAACATGCAATTGCGCTATAGAACTTCATACATTGTTTTTTAAATGAATATAGACAATCGCGTCAATTTTTTTTCTCTTGAATTTGATGCAGCTTATGCGCTAAGTTGTGAAAATCTTAAACCGCCAAATCCCTCCGCTCCTACATTTCCAGATATTGGTATGACGTAAATCTACATTTTATCAATAGCTAAGGCAGAATTTCTTCTACCCTTTCATTTACAACGTTCCGATCGAGGCTCTCAACTAGGAATTTGTTTTCGCAATGCCTCTCCTGTACGCCAAATCAAAATAATACGCAATAAAGAAATGCATTATCGTAAGTCCGCATTATAATTGAGTGCAATGAAAATAGATTTGCAAGCTAAAGCTGCTTGTGATCGATGGCGCAAAAAGAGATTTACAAATAATCAGCTGACGCAGGTTCTTTGTAAGAACAAGTAATCAAATTAGGTTCTTTTTTGTATATGCAACAGGCGCTCATGCTTCAATACTATCGGTACTTAAGCGCTGCTGCCATGCAACTACCGAGGTAACCATATGTTTAAAGGAAATAAATCGAAATACGCAAATGCGGAAATTGTACGGGATTCCTTTGATATACACAATAAATTGGGATTTATTTTTGCAATCAGAAAATAACGTTATATATATCAGGTATGCAATTAAGCTTACATAAAATGCAGGGGGTCTGAAATTGTATACATTAGTTTAAAAGGTGCGTAAAAGAAGGCTTCATTAAATTTATGTCTTCTTGCGCCGCCGCCGCCGCTGCTGCTCGTGTAAACTTACATTGTAATATTCTCAACCCTTGTATAATTTGTGTTTGAATACTAAGCTCGATAAATTTATCGCGGAGTGCGCTTGTAGCGTAAATTCTTGCTAATCAAAAGCTCCTCCTACATATAATTAAAGCACGCACTCAACATAGTTTGGCATCACAATACTTGCATTGCCGCTGGCTTTTTTGACGAAAGGTATCATCTTTGGTATGGCAAAAGTACAAGCTGCCACAACTTTTACATTTCATAAGATGCCCGCATTTTCGTCACAGGTGGTATTTGATGCTCAAGAGATTGATGCACATAAGTACACTAAGAAAAAATCTGGTTTCTTTCAACACCCTGTAGGCGACATAGGGATTTCCGCAAAAATGTTAGAATACTCAGAAGATATTACTATTCCTTCACACTTTCAAACAAAAAAATCAAATTTATCTGATATAAAATTATCCGAAAAAAATGAAATAAATTTATTAGAAAAAAATTTGATAAAAAAGGTGAATTTAATTGAAGATGATGATGACTTAGAGAAGCAGGAAAAAATACCTGTTATTTTTTCACAGCCATTTCCTACAGTAGATTTAACACAGCAAAAAAGTAGGGATAAGAAAAAAATAATAATTTTATTAAATTTTTGTTTGAGATTTTTGTGTAGTTTTCAGAGATGTAGAAACTCCATCCAATCGTCTATCTTTCCTTGAAAATAAAGCAGCAGGTGCAGCATCTTCTTGTACCTATGACATAAATAAGGAAAGACTCTTCTCAAATGCTTCAAGTGAAAAAAATCTTATATACGACAATAGTAATGGACAATATGAAATATTAAAATCGAAAGAAAATTTAAATCAGAATAATAATAATTATTATTTGATTGATAATGAGCATAATATAGAAAATAATTTAAATAAGAATCAACCTTTTTTAATGTAAGCAAAAAAAAAATTTTGAAAATAATTTCGATAGGTCGTCAACAAAAACAACAAATGAATATTCTTCACAAGAATCTATCTGGTATGAATAATTAATGATGATAATTTTTCTTTTAAAAGGAAAAATAAAAATTTATTAGAAAATAATAATATATATCGAAGGAATTTTTCAAAAAACTATTTACCATCACAAAATCTTAATTTATTAAATATAACAAAAGAAAATAATTTAAAAAAAGAAATTAATTTAACAAAAGAAAATAATTTAAAAAAAGAAATTAATTTAAGAAAAGAAAATATTGATAATAAAAAAGATTTATATCCAATATTACGTACTGCAACAGATGATTTAAAATTCTATAAAAATAATTATGATGAAAATAATTATTTTAATAATAAATTATTAGATGATATTATGAAAAATGAATATCAAACAAAAAGCTTAATAAAAAATAAAGATTATTTAAAATATGAAAATAAAACAATTTCAAATAATAAAGAAAAAAATTTAAAATTATATACAAGACAAGTAACACGTACATCATATAGTAGTAATAATAGTATAACTAATAGTTTACCTGCATTAGCATCAAGTCCTTTATTTAGGCGTAAAACAATATCAATTTGTTCATCATGTCCTTCATCATCATTACAATATAATAATAATAATAATAATTATCAAGCAGAAACACCACCAGCAAATAAAAAACATTCTGAAAAAGAAATATTACCAGCAATTAAAGCAGTAGTAGAGAAACGTTTGTCAGAATATAATAATAATAATAATTGTATTGAAAATAATAATAATTTAAATAATGATTTAAGAGAGACAATAGCACCATTAGATTTTACCACATTATTAGAAGAAACATTAAAAAATAATCCAACAGCAACAATTAATAATAAAAATGAAATTAAAAATGAAAAAAAACCTTTTTTAAAAAAAGGTTCTAGAAATCCAATAACAAAAGTTCTTAATAATAATCAAATTAATTATCATTATTATAAAAATAATAAAAATCTTAATATAAATAATATTGATAATATAAATAAAAATATTAATAAAAATATTATTAAAAATAATGATAATTTTAAATCAAATTTAATTAAATCTGTAAATACATCATCTAATATAAAAAATTTAATAAATAAAAAAAATGATAAAGATGAAATTAATAAAAATAATAAAATAATTAATAACAACATATCACCACAACGTAAAAATTTTTCACAAAGTAAAAATAATAATATTCATAAAAATTTATATAATGAAAATAAAGGAAGATTTAGTACGTCATCAAATAATAAAGTACAAAATTTAAAAGATAATTTGGGACAAAATTTAAAAAATAATTTGGGACAAAATTTAAAAAATAATTTGGGACAAAATTTAAAAAATAATTTGGGACAAAATATATATCCTAATAAAATAGATAACTTGGGGGAATTTTTACAATCATCGTCATTATTATTATCAACAAAAGAAATTATAGGAGGAAAAATTGAAGAAAAAAAAAATTTAATAAAAAATGAATTTAAAATAAAAAATGAATTATTAGAAGATGATGATGATATTAATTTAATAAATAATGAAACAAATCGTTTAAAAAGTAATAATAGTAGTAAGAGTAGTATATCTTTGGATGAGAAATTTAAATATAATAAAATAAACACAAAATTAAAAAAAAATAAATTAGAAAATAATATTACACAAATTGATATGAAAAATCCTCTTGCTGCAATGATTGGGCCAATATCAGGAAGTTATAAAGATATTAAATCTAAACAAATTTTAAATCAAGAAAAAAAAATTGAAAAAATAAATGAAAATAAAAATGAATTACTAAATGGAATTAATATGGAAATTTTAGCAGCACAAGCACAAGTTAGTATAAATAAATATTTAAATAAAATATAGGCTAAAATTGCAATTGTAGATGAACAAATAAATAGGTAAATAGAAATTTTTATAAAATTTTAATTTTAAGATTTAAAGAAATGCAAGAATCTTTAGATGAAAAATTAAATGAACATGAAAAAAATAAATCTTTATGGGAAAAAGAAAGAGGTTAATTTTTTTTTTTTTTTTATAATTTTTAGATCAACACCAATTAAGATTTGCTGCTGAAAGAGAATCAATGATATTAGAAATAGAAGAAACAAAAAAAGAATTAATTAAACGTGAAAAACGTTTAGAAAAATGTAATTAATTTTATTAACAAAAAATTTTTTCTTTATAGTGAATAATGTTACACAAGATGATAATTCTTTAATTGAAAAACTTGAAGAAGAAAATCGTCGATTAAGAATTAATATTACACAATTACAGGTAAAATATTTTTTTTTTTTTAAAATATTTTTTTTTTTTTTAAATATTTTTTTTTTTTAAAATATTTTTTTTTTTTAAAATATTTTTTTTTTTAAATATTTTTTTTTTTTAAATAATTTTTTTCCCTTAGGAAAATACATTATCAAAAGAAGCACGTTATAAAAAATTAATTGATAGATTAGGAAATCAAATATTAACATTAGAAAAAAAAAATAAATCTTTAATTGAAGATTTAAATGAATTAGAACAAACATCTCAGCAATTAAGTATGTAAATGAATAATTATAAGATCAAATTAATAGCAATTAGACTTAATGAACAAAATAAAGTAGCTACACGTTCTTTACGTTTACTACAACAACAAAGAAGACAACAAGGAAATAATAGATCTGTAACATTATGTGTAAGAATAATAAAAATATTAATTTAATAAAAATATTATTTTAAAAAATTATTTTTTCAGAATAATAGAAATTCAACTGGTAAATTATTAGGTAAAAAAAAAAAAATAATAAAATTAAAATTAGGTTTTGGTTCATCACAACCTCGATTTGGTACGAATTCATTACCTACAACACCAACAAGCGATCCAACAACATGTCGTAGAAATTCTCATATATCAACAAAACGTAGTAGATCACAAGCTGCGTTAACAGATATATCAATATGTAGTGATAATTCATCATCCATAGATGATGAATTATCATCTTTATCTTCAAAAAATTCAATTAATATTTATTCTAATAATAATATAAAAAAAAATTTAAAAAAAAAAAAAAATTCGAAAAAAAATAAATATTTAATATCAGACTCATCTTCAACATCACAAACTATAATAATTCCAGAAGAAATTAAAAAAGATGAAATTGAAAAACGTCAATGTAAAAAATATGAAATAAAAAAAAAAAATCATAATACATTCTTTCCTATTAAAGAAACAAAAAAATTTAATAAAAATAATAAAGAAAATAATAATAATTTAACGTCTCCTACAACTTTAGTACAAGAGAAAAATATTTTACCATTAAAAGAATATAATGAATTAATAAATTTTTCATTAGAAAAATCATGGAAACCATTTGATGATATATTAAAAACATTAAGCTCATTAGCTGCATTAGAAATTATACAACCAATTATAAATAAAGCAGATGGACGTCAAGAATATAAATATAAAGATGGTATATATATTTTAAATATTAATTTTTTTTCTAGGACATCGTGAAACAATATTAAGTAATGGAATGCGTAAAGTAGTGGTAATAATAATAATAATAAATTAAATTGTTATAGTGTCCTAATGGATGGATATTTAATTTTTTCACTAACGGTGATATACGTGGTACAGATACACAAAATTTTGCAGTAAGTTTAAAAAAATAAATTTTTTTTTTTTAAAAAGTATTATTATTTTCATTCTGATACTATATATAATATAACAACACCAGATGGAAAAATTTATAATAGGTAATAATTATAATATAAAAAAAAATAAATATAAATTTTTTTAAATATAAATTTATAATATTTATTTAAATTTTTTATTTTGTTATTATATAGTTTTCCTGATGGACAAGTTGATTGTCGTTTTCCTGATGGAAGAGTACAAGTTAGATTTCCACAAGGTTTACTTAAACAAATTGATATTGATGGTAAAGAACATATTCAAGCATATAAAATAAATGATAAGAAAAATCTTTTAAATGTATAAAAATTTATTGAAAATTAACTATTTAAAATATTATTATTATAATTTTTTTCTTTTAAATTTAAGAATTAATTTACGGGAAGTTCCAGCAAGTAAAACTGTTAAACTTAAAATTAAAATAATATAAAGAAGAAAAAACCATGATAATCCACAATATCCTATTGGTACTAAAGCGGGAGATATAGGTGCGTCAGTATGAGGTAAATTAATAAGACTTGTCTATTTAAATAAGTTAAGAATCAAACATACCAACTCAGTTGAATGTAATACTTCACTATAACATTGTGAATGACTTGGAATGAGATATTGTAATATACCAGAATCTTAATTTTAAAAAATTATTCTAAATTCTTACATGATTTACCGCATGAACATGATTCCCAAAGTCTCATTTCACAAAACCATTCATTACTAGTAACATTAACACAAGTAGGAATTAATAATGCACAGCCCTGAAAAAATTTTCAAATTTTTTTTAAAATTATAAATGACTTACTCTATTAGTAAATTCAAGATTATTACTACAAATTCCAATTTCCTTTTTTTTTTTTAACCAATTTGAACCATGCATTTGTATAAGAATAAAATTTAACCATTCAATATAATATTCATAAAAAGTTTCATTTTCCTCTTGTTCTGGGACATGTAAATATTCTTTAATATTAGTTTGTATTAAAGATAATCCATTAAAAGAATTTAATTTTTTTTCAATTTTAAATGACATTTTATTATTTTTTGTGCATGTAGTCTCATATTAAATAATTATTAAAAAATTGTATTTCTAAATCATGTAAAGATCTAGAACAGATAACCTTATGAATGGTATTTAAATAAATTGGGACTTACGAGTGAATGAAGTGGTGTCCCAAAATCAATATTTTTTAATTTATTAAATGTACCTTAAAGAATATAAAATTATTTAAATTACCAGCAATAATTTGTTGAGAATCAAAACTTCCAAGTCTAGCAATTCCAATTGCTTTTGTATTTTCTGTCAATACTAAAAAAAAAAATAATTATTTAAATTACTTAACTCCCTTCTTTTAATTTATTTTCCAATAATAATAATTGATTTATTGCAATATTTATACTCATAAATCTAATAAAAAAAAGAAAAAAAAATTATTCTTACTTTTCTGGCTCATAAATTTCATTTCCTCGCATTAAATTTTCTGGACTTTGTTCTTTTATTTTTATATCTATTTTTTTTTATATTTAATATATTTTACCTAATAAACAAAGAGTATGTAATTCGAGTGATAAATTATTCTTAATTTTGTAATAAATACTTTCTGGATGCCAATTTTGAGTAAAGAAGGGTATGGAAATAGTTTCACCGAAACGATAGAGCTTAGAGAAATGAAAAAAAAAAAAGGAATACCTGCATGCCACAAGCCGCAATAGCATTCATAATAGAAGCATTATGAATAATTTGTGTCGGAATTTTTTGTTGCATAGCTCTTAAAATAAGATCATTATGTGTTGTGGCACTGTATAAAATTTGATGAAAATAAATTTACCAGAATGGATCACCAACTACAAGAAATGCGACCGTTGAATTTTTTGATTTTTCGAGTATTTGATTATTTTCTGCTTCAACATCTTTTCTATGAGCAATTAAAATATCTTTATTATATAAATTTTTCTTGAGGATAAAAATTAAAAATAAAATTACCAATTTTTCGATGGAGCAGAGTAATATAGAAGTATAAGCTTCTAGATAAATAAAATCTGCTTTTTTGATTGATTCTAAACCACGTAATGTGATATCATTTTCATCATAAAGTCCAAGACCTATAAGGATCAGTGGCATTTTAAAAATTGGTTGAAAAAAAAAAAAAAAAAAATAAAATTAATTATCACTAATACTTTCTAATTCTTGTTCATATTCTGTCAATAATGTAAGACATTTTTTAGTGTAAAATGCTGATAATGACCAAAATAAAGTTAAAAATCCGCTGATGAAAAATTCAAGTGTTGGTTGAAAAAAAAAATTACAACAATTTTCTTTCATGTCTTGTAAATAAAAAAATTTAATTACTAACACAAGAAAATCGACAATCATAATTGATATGAGCATTAATGATATACATAAGAATGCAATCAAATAACGCCAATCTTTAGTTAATGATCCAATTATACCCGTGATACCAGTAATAATACTTAAAAAGAGATTACATATACTTATACTCAAATCATGTCGAATATACAAAATTGAAAATATAAATTGCATTAAACATCCTATGATAGAAAATAATAAAATTATTTTTATATATTTTTTATAAATACTTTTCTCATTTTGTTCTTGCATTTTTTAAACAGGTTCGTTACCAATGAATAAACGTCGACATAATGAATCAAATCAATTATCAAATAAGAAGATTAAAAAAAATAAAGTTAATAATATAAATGAATTAAATACAGAAAATAAAGTTAATAATATAAATGAATTAAATACAGAAAATAAAGTTAATAATATAAATGAATCAGAAAATAATAAATTTATGAAAATAAGTGTATGGAATGTAAATGGAATAAGAGCAGTACTTAAACCAAATCAAATTTATTATAATTCTAAAATTCCTCTAAAAGGTAAACTATTTTTATTATATTTTTTATTATAATTTTTATTATAATTTTTATTCAAATTTATATTATTTTTATTATAATTTTTATTAAATTTTTATTATAATTTTTATTAAATTTTTATTATAATTTTTATTCAAATTTATATTATTTTTATTATAATTTTTAT